>UELX01000182.1:24432-108501 GCA_900480035.1 Eupelmus urozonus | reverse complement strand
GATGTATAATACTACCTCTCGAAGCGCGCCTGCTAAGTGGGAGCAATGCATCGTTACGACACTATAGCTCGCGCTGCGGCGGGCGAAGCCCCAAAAAATCTCGGCTCCCAAGTAGTAGCAGTTAGTCAGGGTCAGACGATAATTCCGACGAGCACTCGGGGGGGCGGATGAATTAAGGAGCTTCCGAGGAGCTTTCCCCGACAGATGCGGGGTTTCGCAAAAGTGCGATGCCTCGTGTTTTTATCGCAAACGTTATTACGCGACTCCGTGACTTAAGTCATTTAGCCTAATGATTCTTAGCTTCGTCCGAATGATTTCGCGCGGTGACGTTGACTTTTCCAAATGGGTTTAGAGGAATGTTAAGGATTCTAAAAATGGGAAATTCAATTATAGTGGTTGGGTAGGACGAATCATTGAAAAACAATCTTGGTTGTCGATTGAGGAAGTCGGTTGTTGATTCACGAGGGTTTTCATTCGTTTTAGGATACGTTTATCTTGTTTAAACTGACAATCTGTGTCATAAAGTTAAATAGGTTCTAAGTTTACCAGGATTGTCGGCACGTGGGTATAGATCAATTTGATTAATCTCTGTAAATTTTGATCTTTCACTTGATCTTGTGGAATGATGTCAACAGCTCGAGCAATATACGAGAGAATAAACTTGATCTAGCTTTGAATGAATGGATGATAGACTTCCGGATGATAAATTACACTAACGAATGAAAAATCGACACTACATAATACAAATAATATCATCGAAACTTAAACACCTGCGCGATCACTCTCGAATATTATTTCAACATCAAGTTTAATAAATTTACCTCCGCGCTAGTTTTCCCACCTTAAAATCCGGCTCCCCAAAACTCGTCCTCTCCCAGATCTCAACCACCCGGCAATCTTCGAAAATCCATCGCGTGCGAAATTTCCAAAGATGCTGCAAAAATAGCGCAAAGTCCCGGGAGATTTTTTTAAACGCTCGCACGACCTCGCCTCGAGAGTCCTTCGCTCTGAAAGGACGCGCAAACATTATGTAGTCGCGTAAATCTCTCGCTCCGCGTTTATTATGCTCTCTCAAGGCTCGCCGCGGCCGTAGATCATTAGTTGATAGAATCCACGATTCCGTTTAACGAGGCCACGAGCGCTCAATCTTCCTCGTTACCCATTGAAAAAGGTCTATCCGCTCAGGGTGCGTACACCCATAGTCTGTTTACGTTTCTTTATCTCTCCATAAGCGGATCGAGCCTGCAAGTCTTCGGCTAAATCGTCCGTAATTGCCTCTACGAGCGGCAAAGTCCGCTCGACGCGCGCGAAGCTTGCGCAATACGGAAAGTGAATCCGCGTGACTGGTTTCTATATACACACATAAACATCACATATAAGGGGCAGGAGGCGCGTGACTATGTCTACACCTCGCGCGTGTCCCACGCGATGCTGTGTCTTTTCTCGACGCTTCTCTGCCCTGATCTGGAGCCGCACGCGTACACTTGACATTGGGCGGGTAAATAAAGAGCGGCTATTTTTAAGCTCCAGAGCGCGAGCTTTTTTCCCCCATTGCGGGAGCTTGCGCGGCGTAGCTGGATTTTGCGGGATGAGTCAGCCGCGTGGAGATAGCTGGGTGACTGGTGGGTTTAGGTGCGCGCCGAAAATCTACACGTGTCGTTGTGGGTATAATAAGTGTGTCAGTTCTGCTGTTTACTGTAAGTCCTTGTAATTTCGCCGGCACGCGTCGCTTCGATAAACTGCGGATGGAATAGTTGACGAGCTCCAATGAGAACACGCTTTGACTAAGTAGCTGGCTTGATGAATGTAGAAAATAGACATTAATTGAGAGGAATCAGGATGACTCTTTCAAAGGGTTTCGAAGAACTCGCCTACACGCGACGAAGCTTTTAATTTTGCTAATGGCCACCTACGCTCAGCCGTGTTTGTTCTTTTTTTTAATAATTTTTATAATGTGTTATTTCAACGAACACGGACCGCGTCGCCGTGGAAGCGTATACACCGCAGCTAAAGCGTCTATTTTTACAATAACCGCGATAAGTAAAAGACTTAATTACGCAGGCTATATTTAACCGTGCGAGGATTAGTTATAAACTGCGATCGCAATCTACATAAAGGTCTCCGGGTGTAGCCGTCCGGTTCGTTTACTCGCTCTCCGGTGCAGAAGCACTTTGCTATATACGAGAATAGCCTGTTCAGCTGAACTTTTCATCAATTAGCGAGCAAATAATCATCCGGAAGCACCGCTGGAATATACCGCGCTTCTAAACATTTAATATTTTTAACCGCGGCATCGATTACGCCCGTCGAGCGCTGTTTTCTCGCATAAAAGCTGGCTATTAAGGTAACGTTAACAAGAATATTATTACACAAAATATCGTAAAATATTATATGTTATTGTTGCCGGCGCTGCGGCTCGTTGGCGAATCCATTAAATTTGCTATTATAATGGCCCCTCGTTGATTTTGTTATGCCTGTCTTGACTTTAAGAACAATACGTTCGATTTGAATGTACGTCAGTTATCATTTACGTTTACTATAAATGAAATCATAATTTTTAATAGACGAAATCGGCGCTCCGGGACTTCGTTGCGCTTTTAATATACATAATTACGCATGAACCGCGATGCGCTGGAAATAATAATTGATTGGGGCTCGAAAATTTCCATTGTACCGTGTAGTCGACAACTGAAACGAGTATCTCTGTTTACGATATACTCTCACCTTGTGGCCCGTGCGCACGAGCGATGGAATATTTATCGCGACCTTTTCAATGTTGCGCCGCGCATCCACACACTTAACGTGCGATTTTTCCGTCAAGATTCTTATACATTTCAGCATCGAAAAAGAAAAAATCTTACGTCTATTTTTATCTCTAAAAGAATGAAAATATCAAACTGGATATCTCGTCTTCATTTCCGCAGCGAAAGCAAAAAAAGAAGGGTCTCGCAAAATATATCTCGACACGTCAACGCGTCCTCCTTGAGCGTCGCGGGCCGAAGGTGAAAGATCGCCGGCATATTTCAAACAACGCTGACACATCCTCTTCCCGGCGCCTTTAAAAATTCACCCATCGCACCTATATCCTAACAGCTCTCTTAGCCGCGAAAATTGTATAATCGAAACGTAATCCGCAACGAAATCCTCCTCGCGATTGCGCAATTTCATATCAAAATTAAATCAGCCTGCTATTATTACATCGGAATGCCGGCCGCTTACGCACGACGTGAAAGAAGCCACCGACGACCCGAACGACCCGCGCGATTGCAACAAATCACGCGAAGCGTCGCATACGCGGATGTAGGTATATGTGCATTGGAGCGTGACCGCGCGCAAGCGGCGAGGCTAGAGAGGATCATCATAGGAGAGGCGAAAATGCATCTCGTGTGTACCTCTCGGAGCGAGCTATGGAAACCCGTTTAAAACCGGTTTTACGCTCTCTCTTTTTCCGTCTCTCTTCCTCAAGTTTGTGTGTATACACGATATATAGCTAATAGCTCTCTCGGGACGCGTTGACTCTTGTGTATATAGGTGCCTGCCGGTCTCTCTTGAGCCAGCACGTGGCCGGCGGAATTGTACCGGCACTGCCGCCGGCGGCTGTTTTATGTGTGCCGTGTGTGTAGCTATAGAGCTGGGGATTCTTCCTTGGTCCCTTTGTTTACGCGCCGGTGTTGCTATTGAGAGCTGGGAGCAAAGCAGGAATTGCTCCGAAACGTTTGCTGATTTTTGCTGAGTATTGTGTGATAGGGTTTTGGGACAAGGACGAGTTTTGACTTTATTTATTGACTTTGAAAAATTAAGTAGTTTGGATTCGAGAGTATTTTTTAAGACCCTCTTGGTGATTGGGAGCGGGATGAAATTTTAAAGAGCACTGCATTTGTAATATGCAAATTTAACGAAAAAAAATTTTTACTTACTGGAATAAATTTGTTTTTTGAAAATAAAAGTTTTGAAAGGTCGCAGTAATTTTTAAAAGTTACCCATAAACTCCAAATTCTCAACTCCTTACCAAACTTCATCCAATTTCAATCCCCGCTTTCGGAGCACGCTCATCTCGCTCCCGATTAAAAAAAAACGCATAAAATTACACACAGACCCTATCCGAAATAGAAATGCCGTCACTTTCACAGCAAATAGTTTCAGCAGCATGGAAAATTTCGCGCCTCCCGCGCTCACCCCACGAATAGAACTTTGGCCAAGTTCGGCGTGTCTACACAAACGCCCGGTGTATAAATTTCCGCGCTTGCATGTGCATTGCACGCGCGAATCTCGTGAGAGAGAAAGAGAAACACAGCCTGGCGGTACAACGACGAAAATGGCATGTAGCCTGCACGCGATTCGAGTTTGATGAAGTCGGCAAAACGTCGACTCCCTCGTTATTACGAGATTACAAACATTTCAGTCATTGTAACGTAATGCAGCCGTTGCGTAACGGCGCGCTTCGTTAGGCTGACGAAAATTCTTTGATTTGGCATAGCGCGCGCCGCACTGGCTGTTCGCGCGAAATGCAGTTGCATTACCAGCCGGTTGCCAAACGCGAGCTTTGAGCGAATAAAATGTGCGAAGCAGGTGAATGCGGTGAGATGGGAAGGTACGTGACTATTCGTCGAATCGAATGATGTAAATCAAAATTTTCTTTTTATACGCTTTTAAACATCGGCGCGCAATTCTTTTGTTGGAGCGCAGGCAGAGTGCGATGGGTTTCGCTGTAATGGCAGGGCTGCTTGCGAGGAAAAACGCGCGTCGGCATAAAAACATTGTATTTTTCAAGCGGCGAAACAATAGAAAATGAATCAATCATTAGCGCTTAGAAGAAATTGCATAGATTGCCTGTTGTTAAAAAAAATATCTTTTCCATAGTATGATAATTGGATTCGAAGACTCGCATTGCCAGCCGATTAAAAACGCCTATTCACAATAACGTAAAAAATTCAGCGACAACAGCTGGAAAAATACTCATCATAAATCACCGACTAAAATCAGAAAACTAATATCCAGCGGCAACAGCGGAAAAAGAAAAATGTGAAAGTAAATAGACACGGCGTCACCACTAACACATCACCTATACAAAAATCCAAACAGAGCAGCCTGCTGAAAAGCCATCCATAGCACAAGCTAACGAAGCGTACGCGTTTAGACACACCACCTATACAAACCCCTTTATGCCCTAACGCTTAGTACACGGACGAATATAACCGCGCGGCGCTCTATATATCTATACAGCAAGCGAGAAAGAGAGAGGGAAAGAGCGCGCTAGCCGGCAGTATATAGCTTTGACAGCCGCGCGCTCCGCGCGAGCTCGACAGTCGCTTCTCCGACGCTAAGCAGAACGCGCACTCGAGGGAACCTGCTGCACGACTTTCGAATTCCACGGTGAAAGAGTCCATATCGTGCCTGCACACATCTGTGCCCCGAGCCCGGCTGTCTGATAAAGCGGTCGGTGCGAGCGCGCGAATCGAAAGGAAAAATTATAAGTAGTTGCGCGTTATAGTTTTTATAGACGAGGTGTGACTATCGCGTTTGATTAAAAGAGCGGACGCGGGCGCGGGGATAAACATAAATGTTTCATCGGATTGCCGAGAGAATCGTCTTCGAGCCGGCGACTCGCTACTGGAAAAGAAAGCTGGTCTTTGCGATCACGTGAAGCATCGGCCGAGAGCTGCATCCGAATGCGGTGAGTCATGCTCTTTCCCTCTTTCTCTCTCTCTCTCTCTTTCTCTCTGGGCAAAGGCTTGGCTTGCGGTGTATACATGTACACGTATATATAGAGTCGTAGTACTTGGGGACCGGCGAGCGAGACGCGAATTTATCGCGCTGTATGCGATAATCGCTGCGTGTTTGGAATTTTTCTTTTTTAAACTATTGCTTTTGGAGTTTTAAAAATAGTTTGCTTTTGTTTGGGTAAAGTTCGCCGAGGATTTTTCAAATTGTTTTTTGTTTATTTTTTTTTCTTATTGTTTAATGAAAATTAATATTCATATAATCGTTGAATTTTATTTAAAAAGGAATTCTTAATGACACTTTGACGATAGCGTGCGTGAACGTTTGTTTTATGCAGCTTAACAAATTGATTACGTTTGTTTAACGCTATCACTTTGGCATCCGCCAGATAGAGCAGCGGTGTTCCGATAAGAAGTTTCATGTTTAAACTCGGCGGTAACGAAATAAAACTATTATAATAATATTAATAAAGGATATTTAATATTTTATCGTCAACTTAAAACCATTCTCCGTATTACGCAGCGATAAGATAAGAAACCTTTTTTTAACAACAGAAAGAGCGTATAAATATTTTTGGTGTCCAATTACATTCGGACTTTGATAACGGCGATTTGCGCGCTTTGGTTATTAATTTATTTTCAATTGCATACAGTTGACGCAATTAATAACATGCCTGCGCGGTAATGTCAGCCGGGAGATATGCACATGCCTAGAAATTTTGCCTTTTCAATAGCTTATAATATGCTCTTTATGACTTGCGAAAATAAACGCCTCGCGGATTATCTAAATAACGGTTTTGCATTTTGCTGCGCTGCATATTTTACTTTGGTATATATTAACTTTGTAATTGCGCGTTTTACTTTTTTTTTCTAAATTTCTTTTCTTACATAATTTTAAAGTGTTTATTTAATGAAATTGCTGTTATGAATGCTATATAATAAACATTTTATTCATAAAAGAGGTAATAAAGGTGCAAATAATAATTAAAAAACAGATGTTCTTAGAATTAAATATGTTTTGCTGATCAAAATAAAATATCAGCATTAATATATACAATAATTTTCTTACATGAATATCAATCATCATTATAGTACAATAAGATGTTATGTAATCTCTTTTTTTAATATACACCATTATTCATACGAATTTTTTATATTAATTATAATTATGCTATAGAAGCTTGTATACAGATTCAAATTCAGAAGTCATTGACCAACATGATTCTGCAGAAAATAGTAGAACCATATATCTATAATATAAAGAAATTGACGGATCATTTTTCAAACGAAATTCTAGACTATTTTAATTGAAGATTAAAATTCAAATTTCGTTTAACATTTATTAGATTACTAACTGCCCAATGACATAAACGTATCGATAACTATGCAAATTACTAATAATTAATGTTATTAACAATCATTATTTCTCTAATGCACACAACCGAAATTATCAGTAGTATAATTTTAATTACACAACCACCACCGCCTTCCCTTACCCAAACAATCCTATTTATACATCCACATCACAACCCATCCACCAATATTATTCTAAAAACTAATTGACCCGTCGTACCAATAAACCGAAACGACGCGTTATTCAAACATTACGTGTCATCAAAACACCTGAACCCCCGTTAACGGAGAATAATCCGGGACTTATGCGCCCAATAAACATTCACGAGTCTTACATACACGTATATACCCTCTCATAATCCGGCCATCACCTCGGCGGCTTAACTCAAGCCACGCGTTTTACAACACATATATACGTTTAAGTACAAGCGATCGCGACTCTCGGTATCACTGGCCATCAGGGCCGGCGTAAACACTTTCATTATCGAGCCACGCGCCACGTGTGTATTAATTCCATTAGCGTCGGCTTCTTCGCAGAAAGAAATTTCATTAATAGCACGGCTTGATAGATCGTCGCGCTCGCTAATGTCCGGCTACTCTCAATTATAATGGCTAATCGCGGCAAGTGGATACTTGCGATAGGCTATAGAGTGGGCCGCGCTCGGTTTTTTGTACTGCGTATACGCTGGTAAACAAGCCGGGAATTTCCCAGTCTTTTGTCCTGATTTATCGAGGATCTCGCGCCGGCTTGTGAAGGGCCGATCGGGCGGTCTCTCGAAAGTTCGTGCTTCGTTGGAGTAATTATGAGTTTTTTTAGCTGGGCTGACAGTCTTATGGGTAATTGTGCACAATACATATATTTTTCAACATGCGTAGGTCAGGATGCGCGTTTTCTTTCCCAGAAAAGTATTGGCAAAAAATTGCGTAAGATTATTAATTTTAACAAACAGCTTTCGTTGTCGTTCCACGCACAAGCATTATAAATATTCGCCTGAAATTACGTTAAATCTAGTTCATCGTTAAACTAAAAATAAATAATTGTAAAATAATTTAATTATAACCGGCTTTACGTAAGTCATACCTTAAATAACAGGCTACTCCTCCCTCTTTTCGTTACGTATTAGGGCTCCCCCATTTCACGATCTAGATTAAGGGTCTTGGCCTTGAGAAGCCGCACGAGGCGCACGGGCTCGTGCTATTATATCTGTTTTGTCCGCACGTCAATGGAATTTCATGGGGGGCGAGCGAGAGAAAGAAAGAGAGAGGGGGAAGTAGCGTTTTTACAGGCACACGTGTGGTACACGCCGCCGCACGTTTCGGCATTTAAAAATCGATCGACCGGCGCGCGCGCGCGCGCGCGGGAAACCGGTTCTTTGACATTTTTGGCACTCGGCTCACTTGGCAACTGGCTTCCAATCGGTATTTTCCATCATGCGCCGCCCTGTACCTGCTCCCGTGAGCGCGCGCTCGTTTCCAAATTTCGCAATGTAGAGACTATACACAATGCTTGCAAATAAACTCCCTTCGCTCCGTTAATGTAGCGCGATCGAATTAAATTCGCGCCGAGCTAATAAATCTGGAGCTTTATATGCGCATATAAACCGGCGGCTAGCGAAATCAAGCGGAGTCGCATTGAGCGCATTTGCGCAAGAAAAGGCGTAATAAAAAAGTGGATAACGAGCGCGCCGAGTTAGGTATAGGACAAAGAAGAAAAGCGGGCCGTGCTTATAAAATCTATGCGCGCGGCTAATCGAGGGGAAAACGTGTACACAGCGAGCGGATGGAAAAAGGATGAGGGGGGGAAGAGCGTTCAGAGAGACGGCGACCTTGACCATGATTTCTCCTTCTGGTTGCAGCGTCAAAGAGTCCACGGTTAACGGCGTGATTCCGAGCTCCGACTGCAAGGTCTGCAACGAGCCGAAGGACGAGCAGAGCAGCTCCCTCGTCAAGCAGCCCAGCAAGCGGAAGGACCGCCGAGAGTCCTGCGGACAGGAAAGAAAGCTCATAAGGTGGGTGTCGAGATGCAAGTGGAGTGCTTTATTTATCTGCTAGTATATTTATGTCTATAAGTATCAGGCATTTACTTTTTTTTTCTTCCCGGCGAGTGGAATTTTTTTTTTTTTCAATGATGCTTGCGCTTATGATAAAAATATCATTGCTAAAAGGATGTCAACGAATATAATGTATTTCCGCCTGCTAGGTGCAAGATTTCTTATCGCCCCGTAATCGGCAAGTGCGTTAAAAATAATATGAATTTGCAAAAATTGATCCCCTACGGTGAAAGAAACAACGTTGGAAGGTACTTTATTATCAGTAGAAAAGTGATAGGGCTTAGTCAGACATACTTATATACTTCACACATGCGAGCCAGCGGTTAGAAATAGGCCTTTGAGCTATTAATACAATGTCAATTTTCTAATTCTTTTTTGACAAACTGTACGCCTTTATGAGCATTTCTAACCGTACGTAGATAATAGCTTTAACAACATGGGGCTTTATTCATTACTCTTCTTTTTTATAATTTCTTTTCTTTTTCAACGACACTTGTTTTAATTTTTTAATCTCAAAATTGATTACTCATTGAATGCCTTCAAAATTAGGAAATTAATATTCTCAGTCAGTATTGAAATAATCATGAACGATGTGTAACTTGTACAGAAGTAACAGCGAGGAGAGAATCTGGGAGAGCAGCAAGAGAGTGGCTGGGGATAATTTGACCAACAGTTCGGCCGAAACCATCAGGCGAGTCAGCAGCCACGAAGATTTTAACAGCGCCAAACATCATCACATTCTTTCCAAATTGCAAAAAGACATGGGGCACGGTTTGGTAATTTCCTTTTTATTATTTTGTTTTAAAAACTTTCAAATTTCTAACAAATGTACTTTAATAATCAATCTCGCCAATGATCGATAGTCACTTTTTAAAAATTTTATTAACGATTACGTCATTTTTTCAAAGATTATGTCTATTTATTGCAATATAACTATCTACTTTTACAGCGACACGGCAGTTTGCCGCTGCACGAGAGGACCAATGTTTCTCCAGCGGGGTCAAAGATGTCACTTATCCACACATCGGGCGAAGCTGTACTCTCTGAAAAGTACGACTGCGAGGTGGAGAGGCTCAGGAACAGCGAGCGCTTCAGCAGAAGCATAACTCCTCGGGGAAGAAGACAGGTCAAAAGAAGGATGCTGCACAGAAACTCTAATTTCGATCAGAACTCGAGCAAGGTAATGCATTTTTTTTTTAATGATTTTATAAATTTTTTAAAGTTTGATTTATTTATTTTTATATTATTGTTTTCTCAGGAAAATGAAATAGAAGATTCCGGGATCATATTTACTTTAACATCCGATTCCAACAAGTGCAACGCTCAGGGTCAAAGTTTTCTTGAGATGTTGAGCAGCGGCCCAAGTAGATCTCCGTCTCCGGTCAGACCACCGGCACTTGAACAAGATGAGGCTAATAATCCAACTTTGGCTAATTGGAGTTTCCAAATCCGGCAAAGTAACGTGAGTATTTCGAAAGTTCAATAATTAGGCTTCTTCATGATTTAACTTAATGCTCTAACTTTGCTCGTAATTAATTTTAAAGGATGAAGAAATGGATGAGCGAGTAGAGGCTATGATTTCTCCTCGCAATTCGGTGCTAATTCCGCGAAGATTCTATTCTGAAGACAAACCCGAAGAGCAAGAAAATATTTCTAACGTAAAGGAATTTGGTTTGAAGAATTTGATGAAGCAAATTAACAGCCTAAAGAAAAAAATTAAAAAGTACGAAGGCGAATTCGAGGATAACTTTGGTTATCGACCGAGTCATTCCGACAAGATGAGTAATCGCGATATTAAAAGAATCGTCAGCGAATTGAACAAAGTCAGAAAGGAGCATAAAATTTTGAAGGAAGGTTTTGTCGGTACATTGTTAAGCAGTCCAAAGATAGGGCGAGATGATGGTTTGGGTGCTAACAACAATAACAACGGTGACGACAAATTCAGAGCTACAAGCATGACGGAAATGGTAAAGGAAGTAGAGAGGAAACTTGCAGATAAACGGTACAAGTATAACAGACCGGAAAATATGGAAGACTTATCGTATGAACAGCTTTTGGATGAGAAGACAGCCGTGCAGAAGGCACTGTTGCACATTGAAAACACTTTCGGAAGACTCGTGTCGAAGGAAGATAGATTGATTGTTCGACCCTTGTACGATAAATATAGGACGCTTAAACGACTACTGATAAGAGCAGGCGCGGTAAGAAATATTATCATTTATCTTTTGTAGAAAAAAACTTGTTTTATATCTTATTAAAAAATTGATATTGTATTATATATACAAAATTTACATATTCTACTTACAATATTATACGAATTAGTAAATTAAATTTTATACAATAAACTTAATTTGATAAGTAATTGATTTGAAACTAAACTTTGTTTTTATATTTTTAGAATCGTTATACTGATAGTATGTCTGAACTTGCAACAATTCTGGAACACGAAGCTATGGATTTCACATCATCGTCTGGAAATCCTATTGATTGTGATCGTCGAGCTAGTGAACCGGATATGTCTCATCGAGGAATTTTAGATTGTATTGAGTCAATGGAACAGATACCAACTGATAGTGACAGTCAGCATAGCAGTAGCGATGGTAGTCATAACGTCGTTGAAAGTCTTCACTCTCTTCCAAAGTAAATTAAAAGCAAAAATTCATAATATAAATTTATAAAAATGAGTTTAAAAATACTAATAATAACTTATTATTTTTCAAGGGATGAATTATTGCAACAACAGCGAATAACAAAGGAAGAGAAAAAGCGTCTTCGAAGGGCACTGAAAGAGTTGGAGATGCAGTTTGAAGCTCGCGCTGGACGACGAATGCTAAGGGAAGATCGTGGACCGCAAGTCAACGTGGTTTACGACTCTTACAAACAAACAAAAGCCAAACTTAGATTGATTAGCGCCTTGCTGGCAAAGATTGCTTGACAGAATATTTAGGTTCTAACTGATAAAGTAAATATGTACCTTAAAATATGGATTCATGGTATAATTACCAGACTATTGACATCTTTTTCATCTTTTAGACTGTTAACGTAAGAATATTCTTGTATGCCATTTTTATAATTTTTTCATTATTATTTTTTTATTCATTGAGCTTGTTGATGACAAAGGTACCTGTAGATGTTTGAATTACAATGGGTTGCTACTTACAGAATAAGCTGTTGCGTTTTAAGCTTAAATCTATATATGATATTTGCGCACAGTCATTTAAAAATTTTTAGAGGACCTAATTAATTAGGAAATACATATTACTATACCTGTAACACCCATGTTGTTCAACAAAACGAGAGTAGTCTGAAAATTATACTTTTTCAACTAACTTATTGACAGAGTTATACAATGTTAAACCTAATAATGAATCAAAATGTCGTGATGCCACGTTTGCTAAACTGATGATTGAATTTTCGAATTTTTTAAAAAAGTATTATGCGTGTTGTAAATTTCTAAGGAGATCTTTTGAAATAATTTATTTTTACTTTACTAAAGATACCTTTTTCTGTTTTGTAAATGCTCTTTTTCTAAAAAAATTTATATTTTTCTTTAAATTTATAATCATTTATTGTAAAATTGCTTTTAAAAAAAAATATAATAATTGTAAATATACTCGCGCATCTCGCATACTACAAAGCCAAAAAATATCGCATGTTACAGTTATCTGAGAGTATTATTGACTGTTACACGGTTTTTAAAAATTTGACAATGAGCAACACTATAGTAACGTGTTTATGAATTTCGTTCTATAACACATGATTTTATACATAAATACCGACATTACTATATAATACAGTATTGTTAACGTGCAGTTGCAGTTAAAATTAATGACTTGTGGGTTAATATATACTCGATATTGCGAATGCGCCGAGAGAGTTAAGGTTTGAAGCTGATTGGTATGTTTGAGAAAACTAATTTTTTAACGTTTTTTTAATAATACGTCTCCTGAATTTTTTAACAAAAATTTTTCACTGCGGTTGAAAACGATAAATTTTTCTAATGTGTGCACACCAAATGTGTTTAGCAAAGATACATCTGAGCGCTTCACTGCGATTTACTTCGTGAAAAACAAAATTACGGTATGAAATGATTTTTGTAGACCAAAGCATTTTTTAGTCTGTGATATAAGAAGAGAATTACTGATTAAAAAAAGAGAGAGAAAGAATGTTTGTCTGCGAATGGCTGGATTTAGTGAGTTGATTGCTGGAGAGATAGCTTTAAACGTAGGAATTGCATTTTCCCAGAGATTTATTCTTATATTTTCGTTACGGAAATATTTTAATTATTTAGAGTTGTATTGTTGTAATCATTTTGTACGAAAGATGAAAAAGGAGTGCTTGAGCATAAAAAAAATTTGTTTTAAATTTATCACCCCTAGATTTAAGTATGTATTTGTATTGAACGTGCTTAAAATCGTTTTGTAGTTGTTATGCCAAAAGTAAAAAGAACTTTGCAATAGAAAGAGCAAAGCAAATAACAAGAGACAAACGTGTTTTTTCTTTCTTTTTTACAAAACCTACACAAAAATAATTACTAAAAACATAATGCGGAAATTTCGCTAATCGTTCACGAATTGAAAAAGAAAACATGAAAAAAAAAGAAACAAAATCATGGTATTGTAACAACGACATATCTAGGCATTACATATAGACTTCATGTGAACGTTTTAAGCAATCAGTGTCTGTTGGCACGAATAAAGTGCCACAATCGGAGTTTTAGTCAGTGTCAAAAAAAGTTAACGCTTAAAAAAAAACGCAAATGAAATCCGACGTAATAATTGTAACAGCGCCGGTCTCTGTTCAAATATGTGTTGCAGGTAAACGACAGTGTATTCGATAAAAAAAAAGAGAGAAAAGTTGAATAACTATATACCTTATAAAGGAATCGGAGCAGGCAAACCTTGACGTTTTATGCGCTTATTGGCCGTGTATGTACATTCGTATTACAATCCATGTGTTTGTACGTGTTAAAAGCGTGTATTTGCAACAGCCGCAAAAAAGTAAAAAAATAAAAAAGTAAAAAGCATAGCGACGATTACTAGTTGCATATACGCATTATATCAAGTAGCACGTCGGAATAAATATATATATAATAAAGTTATTATTGATCAGATGATTTGAACTTTGTTTCTTATTTGACTGATCTCCCAGTACGTAATGACAAAATTCAAATGCATTTTATCCATTTTAGCAGTGAGTTTATTAGATTTTCTTCTTTTACTCCGAACGTTTGACACGGTAACAAAAGCGAGGGCTGACGAAAACAAAAATTGACGTACACATACATACTGGAACGGCGAGTAGTAAAAAAAGAAAAATAACACTGGTACAATTTATCTACGGAGGGAAATGATGTGGAGTTCAAGCAAGGACCAGCTGTCTCTGGAAAGCCTGTATCTGCTTTAAGAGTCCGGCAAGCCTTAGAGCGTTCGGTGTGTGATGCTGCAGAACATTTGTACGCCGATCGCAATAGGGGTACTTGTTGCGCGAATCGTAGTCAAAGGAGCCGACGGTCTGTGCACGCGCCTGCGACTTGGTTGCTCTCGAAGCGTGCTGAAATGCTGGGTCCTCAGTCGCGATGCACACGAAGCTGTTGCGCTCATGCAGGAGCTTCATCTGTTGTTTCAGCGACATTACCTGGAAAAGATAAGAATTAATGATACGGTGATCGACTGGCTATCATCGTATTGCGTGATTTAATGAGTCTTAATAGCCCCCGCTAAATGGGAAATATATTATCTTTCAGTGAACAATATATAGTTGTGCGAAATCGGTGAGCGATTGGAACGTAACATTGAATCGAATAATTTTTTTTAAACGGTACCTCATTATAAAGATTTACGAGTGCTACAATTTCCTGTTCTTTTGCACTAATCGCCTCTTCCATTTCGGCAACTTCTTTTATTAATAACTTATCTTTCCGTTTTTCCAATTGTTCCTTTAATTTCTCATGTTGTCTATAAATGAAACGGTAAATAATCTTTAGAATTTTAATCAATTATTTTTCATTAAGAGAGTAAATAAGAAATATTGAAAACTCGTACGAAATCATCTTTTCGAATTGGTCGTAGAGCCGGGTAAAGACTTCCGTCATTTCCTTTTTGTTATTCGAGTAATTAAAGTTACTAGTCCCTGTTAATAAGTCCGTAATGCCAACTTCGGTGACTCCCTGTCCATACTTGAAAATCATAACAGTCATTAGATGAGATCATCCTCCGATTATCAAACATTTATCTAATAACAGTTCTTACTTTCTTCGATTGCTTCTGATAGCTCGGAGTTTGCTGTCGAGAGCCGAGCATTTTGCCTGTGACATCATCCGGCCGTGCATCGTAACCCGTCGACTTGCCCTGCAATATTTGGCTCCTGGGGTTGGATACCGATGAGTGAGATTCCTGGCAATAGGCAACGTTATAGGTGTGATATAATTTTATCGATTACGCGAATAGATATTGTACAATGTAGTTGATGTTTGGCAACCTCTTATTCAATAATGGACATCGTTAATTTTAATGTATTTAAGAAGAGATAAAATTGATAAATTTCGAAATGTTTATCGAAAATTTTATTGAATTTATTTTTTAATTTGAATGAAATTAATGGCGAAAAACTGGAATATTTTGTTTAAACATTTTAAGAAATATTAGTATTGTAGAAATTATAATTATTACTTTATTAAATTTTTATACTAAAGCTCGCATAAAAACAATAATATAAAGATCATAAATTTTGAAAACGTTTTAAAAATGTCGTAGTGTCAGGTCGTCAATCTAGGATACGTCACACCTGCACAGACGTCAAGTTTATATAATTCGAAATGTATATAACCGCTACAAATCAGCTTAGACTTTTAAACTTCTTTTCAGGAAATGCGCAAATAGCCATCTACAGTGAACTTAAATAAACATTACTGCTTCTATAAAATAAAAAAAATAAAATAATACCTCATCTTCTTCGTAAAGGGGCTCACAGGTAATACTTTGTTTGTACTGCGTTTGATTTGCGTTCGTCGAGCTCATATTATTGGTTCGCAAGTGGTCGCACGAATAAGAATTAATTTCTTGAGTAAAGCCTAAATTGCTCTTGTGGCCGCGATTGGCCTCATTGAAATTTCGACAGGACTTTGCGTACTGATTCGTTATGTGCTCGAAAAGTGACGAGACTGGCTGCACCCCTCTGCTCACCTTACGTATCAGCAATGGACTTATTCCAGGTACTGTGGGTTGCCTTATTTTAATAATACTTAAAACCTACATAAATATAAATTGTAATAGTCTATGTTGAAATTTATATTTAAATTTTAAATACAGCGTTAATACAGAAAAAATAAAATAATTTTAACGTTATGCAACGGTAACATTATTTTACTTGTTGAATGTTCAGGCCAAGATTGTGACTAGGAGAGAGCGACGTGCCGTTCACAAAAGGAATATTGCGTATATTAAATCGGTGATAGTACGGCCGATTCACCCGCTTCATTTTCGAAGCCATCGTAGGCATCTCGTAGTTCCTCTGATAAAACGCATCATAATAATCCGGCGATTGCGCATTTATTTGTTCCGCATGATAATGGTAATGTACATTATCGTAATTTTCAGCTTTAGCATGGCTAAAAATAAATTTCATGCAAATTTTCGCAGAAAAAATCATAGAGGTATTAAATTTCATCATCACTCACTCTATCTCGACATTCGACACGTCTTCGATAATCGGCTGGACAATCGGCATATCTTTTTTATTTTTATTATCGCCGACCGCCTGAGTCTCGACCTGCAGGTGCGGTACGTGCATGGGTCCGATTTTCGAGTGCCTGCTCGAAACGACGGATAGACTTCCGCTCTTCACGGCGGCATTGTGATAGATTTCGACGAACTCTTTGGAGTTCAGCGCCTTGGACTCGCGCGCCTTCAGCAGCGGGCCACGCTTTCGGCTCTGTGGTGCTTTCAGCACCGAAATTGTATCGAGGCCTACAAGTTTTTATTAGTTTTTTTTTTTTAATTTCTGTTATTAATCAACATAAACAAATGTCTAATCAAAGTGTCCTAATTTTTATAAAGTCAAGGATTAAATTTATTACTTTTTTGTCTTTTGAATTTTCTCCGCTCGGCTTTTTTATCCGAAAATGTTGTCTCCCGCGTCGCCACGGTGCTCTTCGAATTCGAGTTCCTCAGACGTCCGTGCACCTTTTTCCTTTTCGCCTTGGCTGCACGCAAACAGGCACATCGTTATCACTAATAATCAACCAATTTCTCGACACCGACCCACCTTTTCTCGCCCTTTTATTCGTTTTGACGCTCTCCAAGCTCTCCTCGCCATGCACCTCGATAGCCGGCACAGCTGGTTTCTCGGGACTCTCCAGCTCCTTTCTCGGCGATCTTGGCGTCAGTACCACCTGGACCTGATTGTCGCACTGCTCTGCGTTATCATCCACGTCCTTACCGTAATCGTCATTGTTATCCGGATCTTCCCTGCCTATCGAGTGCTCCGACAAGGTGATTTTCAGGCTGCTCAGCGACGAGGCCGACTTCTGTGACAGCACGCTCTCAGACCTATTGTAAAGGTCGTCGAGGTGGAGGGCTTTCATTTTGTCCCATTGGTTTTTTATGGAATCATAGTTGGTCGTTGCCGCCTGAATGTTTTCCGAGAGTTCTGAGAGAACGGGGGAGGCGGAGTTTAAAGGTTAATGTGAAACTGTTTGCAGGATTTTTGAATTTACCTAGCAGCTGAATTTTTGGCTTGCTTCCACAGGTTAGAGATTCTTTGATGAGTTTGTTTACCAAGTCCTCGTTGGAAGTTTGTTCGACAGCTTAAAAAGTGAGGCTTGGGTTATTATTCCGCGTAAGTGGCGGGTTATTTTAGCTTGGATTTACCTGAAGAAGGCTTTGATTTATTTGCGATATCATTTGATTCCATATTGACATCCGCAATGATTTTTTCATCGGTAATACTTCATAATTTTTCAATCGCGTCCTGGACGTACTCGGCGAGAATTATATGGATATGGAACAAAGAATGTGCGAAAATTTTCTAAAAAAAAAAAAAAAAAAACATAAATTAACCATGAATACAGAACCTTCGAAAACCAAAAATTGGGAAGTTACGCGCAAACAGTAGTTGCTGAAGTTGACAGTTCTTAATTTTGTTTTGTTTTCAATATGACAAAGATGTACTGCGTCGTTTTTATTCAATTTATTTTTTAAGAGCTCACATTTTTCTAACTTATTATTTATAACTTCAAAAAATGTCTGAGATAAAAACATTTTTATCTCAGCTTTATTTACTTATATTTACATTTAAAAGTTTTATACTTAGATAGAACGCTAAAAATTTCATAAGAAACTCATCATTATTATTTGTGTTTTTATGGCAGACTGTAAAAAATTTGACTGTTTACGTCAAATTACTTACATTTAGATAGCCCTTCCCTAAATTACCATTTAAAAAATTACCATAAATTTAAATATAGCTACAATTAGAAATTTTTGGAGCTCGTTATCAGCTGAAATCAGCTGAATAATTTCCATGTAAAGTTCAGAAAAAATAACTTCTTACTTCAATGACTGATAAAATAAAAAGCCATTCCTCCAGCATTAATAAAAGCAACTTTCAAACAAAACATTCCCAAGACTAATCCATTACGCAACATCCGCATCTATAAAAAATCCAAACTAACAAAAATCCAAACGCTGCACCAAGCTCCCGCTCTCATATACAAACAATAACAATAAACATTCCGTTAAACCGAGATAACTCCTAATCTTTTAATTACCACAGCGCGCACGAAAAATCACGCATACTTCCAATCGCTTATCACCGCAGCCTTATACTTCTGCATATACAACGCGCACGGCAGCTTCTCGCGCGTTCGAAATTCAAAAAAAAACGTCGCGCGACCTACCTAAAGCAGCCGCTCGACGTCGCCACTGTCGCCTCCCCACCTCCACAGCCGTTCCCGCGCTCTCTCTCTCTCTCTATCTCTCTCTCGTTTTGCCCGGTCTTCGTAGCCGCCTTTGCCGGAGTCGTCACCTGCGTGCTGCAAATGGTGGACGGCCTGTCATCCTCGTTTCGGTAACATCAGCAGGTACGCATATACACATACATCTCTCGAGCTTTCCTGCCTCTTTCCAGCTTCTGCTAGTTCTGCATTCGAGAGGCGCGCGTTCTCGGCTTCGTCCTTGGGGTCGAGAGAGAAAAGTCGCGATTTCGCGTGCGCGCGGGGATCTCCTTTCACGGCTTGCGCGCTTGGGGAAAGTTACGTAAAAAAAAGAGGCTTGCACAAGGTAAGCGGCACAGGGTCGTGCGGGAGAGAGCGAGCGCTCTGTCAGTTAGCCCTCGATCGCGAAATTCGACGCTTCGAGAATCTGGAGTAGAGAGAGAGAGGGCGAGAGTGCGCGTGGGCGTGGGAGAGCAGCAGAGCAGCAGCACAGCAGAAGAAAGCGGCATAATAGTTAGCAGGTGCAGGAGCTGTGCGCGCGAGTTGGAAGTTTGGGCCGCGCGCGACATTGACAATAACGGGAGGATAACCTATTTTCCGCTTATTGCGCCGGTCTTCTGCTTCTGAAAGTCTTCCCTCTCGCTCTAGCTATATAAAGAACACGGCTGCTGGCCGTTGTGTAATCCTCGGCCCGCGCTTATAAAGGTATTTTGAATATATAGCATATTTCGCTCTCTCTCTCGCTCTTTCTGTATCTATCTAGCTCTTTCTCCTCTCGATATGTATACGCAACTCGCACACACACACACACACACACACGTAGACTCGACGCTGACGAGCTTACTGCGCGCGCGTCGACGAGATGAGAGAAAAATAAGTCAACGGCAGCTTCCTTCCTTACACTGTAAACAACGGGCGGCTGTACACATGCGCGAGCTGTACACACCCACGGGCGAGCCCATCGATATATATATACGCAGGCATATATACGTTATCATCCGGCGGCGCGAGCTAGTTCGCTGATTCGCTTTTTTGGCTGTGCCAGTGCAGCCCGCGCTCTATAGCGCCACGTTTCTGCAGGGAGCCCAGCAGCCGCCTTTCGCCTTGCGCCAGCTATCCCTCTCCGGCTGCAGTCTCCGATACTGTAGGTACCTTTCCCCCCGGCGTGTGAGAGAATAAGAGAGAGAGAGAGAGAGAGAAAGCGGAGTTATGGTGTGTGCGCGAGCGTCACATGACATTGACATTTAACTAGAACTTTTATCTCTCGGCGTAAGTGTGTCAAGCGAGTCCCCTCGCCGCCAGCATTGTTACATTTTCTTACTCTTCTTTTTTTCTTTTTCGCGCTTTACGCTGCGTTATATAGCGTGCGACAGTCGCTCGGGTTTTCCCCCTCGTCGTGCAGTTGCGACATACAAAGTCGTCGTCACTACACTCTGTCTGTGAATTGTTTTATTTTCCTCCTGCTACTTGCTCTTGATAAGGAAATTTGCACTTATCAAAGCTGATCTCTGCAGCTTTAGCGGTGTGGGTGTTTCGAGGCTTTTCTCTCTTACTGTACTGCTAAATGAATCAGCTGACATTATTGCTACTGGTTTACGGCTGATTAGTCAGCTCAATAGGTTTCAACATATGTTTATTTTAAAAATTGGCACATTACACAACTTTGCTCAATATTACTAGAAAGTCCTGAAAATTTCGTAACGCATACAGTTGTCTAAGAAATTTTCATATGTTAAGGACTATATTTGTAAATATGTGAGACGCAAGCTTTGGACTCTTAAAAAACTGTTGATATAAATATAATATAAATTTTGCACAATTTCAAGGGTAGCGCTGCTCAAGTTGATATGAATTTATCATTTTGAAACATGATTTGTGATTATCGTGAAAAAAGTCTTGTATAACGTTTGTACTTGCAAAGAATATCTTCAACGTCATTAAAACAAAGTCTGACACTTAATTGGTCGAATGAGGACATTGATAAAATATTGTCTACTGTAGATAAGACTGAGTCAATGAACAGACATTTTATTGCTTTTAAACGTACCTGCTTACGTACATAGAACATCCGTGTGAAAACGTTTTACCTTCAAGATACAAACGGCAGTTATTAAGTATTCAATGTTAAGTCATTGTTAAACAAAAATGTTACAGCATTTGAAAGAATAATTTAATTTTTGTAACTACACATATATTATTTATATCTAAAGAATTCTTCGTAATTTTTCAATTTTATTGTGTATTATTTGTATTCTGTTTTTTTTTAAATATTTTTATCACCATTTATATTTTTTAATACTTGCAGGTCAAAATGTATAAGGCTCGGGTGGTGTTTAATACCTTGACTCCATTGGCTCCAAGGGTCTGTGGAGCCAAAAAATTTGCATCATGGTTGGTACGAAGCGATCCCTTGACTAGAACCAGTCAAGTAATGGTTTCAGAACCTTTGCGCCGTCATAATAGCCGTGCTGCTGCGGAACCTTTCTTAAATGGAAGCACCAACTCCTATGTTGAAGAAATGTACAATTCTTGGCTCCAGGATCCAAGCAGTGTTCACATTGTATGTGTCTACTAATTAATTTTAAAAATTACAAATTTAAAGTTATTTAAAACATAAATTATTTTTTAATCTTTAAATAATAAGTATCTTCTATGATAAAACTTATTTTATAGTAAGTAAAGAGTTTCAATTAATAAATTATTATTATTTTCTCACAAGTCGTGGGATTCTTTCTTCCGCAATAGCACAGCTGGAGCTGGACCTGGACTTGCTTATCAGGCTCCACCATCGCTTGCTCCTAGCTACAACCAAGTTCCCCTTGGCGCTCTATTACCCTTGGGTGGTGGATCGGCAATTGGTCAGGGACCAGTGAATGAAAAAGTTATTGATGATCATCTTGCTGTACAAGCTATTATTCGCTCTTATCAGGTAAGAAAACATTGTGAAGAATTTTGCAAGCAGAGACTAATGTATTATGGACTACTATTTCTTTGCTATTAGCAAGAACTTTAAACGCTTACTGGAAAATTACATTTGAAACAAAACAAGGTTGATATATGCAGCTGATACTTGTTACTAAATCTGAAACCTCAATCTTTTCACAGGCAGACAACAATAATCAATTTGCAATTGTAATTTAACAAATGCCACACCAATTTTCAGACTTTATTTCCTGGAGAAAGAGTGCAAAGTTAACAGTTTAACCACTTTAAGCACCTCCCACTAATTTTAATTATCTTTATTTTCTTAATATTTTCCTAATTTTTAATCATTTTTGCAAACTATGAAATAGTAGATAAATTACCTGTAATTGTTTATTTTTTTTCACAATTGAGGTGACAGATTTGATATTGTACCACAGTTTATAAATGTAAAAGGCACGAAAAATATTTTGCTTTGTTTGAAATAGGCCTAAATGCTCATTGACATTGTATCTTCTGCCATAAAAGCAGCATGAGTTCTATAATTATGCAAACG
Organism: Eupelmus urozonus; assembly: GCA_900480035.1. Classification (NCBI taxonomy): domain Eukaryota; kingdom Metazoa; phylum Arthropoda; class Insecta; order Hymenoptera; family Eupelmidae; genus Eupelmus; species Eupelmus urozonus. The sequence goes on along the minus strand of UELX01000182.1, from coordinate 85,965 downwards.
TACATGTGTTTTACTGTCTAGGGAAATCTTCAATCGGCTGTTTTGCATGGATTTATAATTCAAACATGTATATGTATGTTCATTGTTTAAGGGTTTTCTTATCATAAAATTTGGGCATTTAAGCGTAAATTGAATAATTTAAAAACATGTATAAAAAAATATGGGAAATGCAATTTCATGAAATCAATAATTTATAACCACATTATTAATCTCACTCACAATTCACAATACTTACTTTAGATTTAATTAAATATGTAGCTTAAAAGGAATGCCCTCCAGTATTGTAAGATATTCTACTTATTTTGATACAAAGCATTAGTTTCTAGCTGTTTTAAATTTTTTATTTTTTAAAAAGATAATTTTGGAGGGCACAATGATTAAATTTTATCAGTGTGCTATGATTCAATTAGATCCTCTCATTACCTAGACTCCTTCACCCTCAGTTAACGAAGACATTTATTGATTTGTGGGAATTCTTGTGGGTAATGTTCATTCACATATAGGCTCGAGGTCACTTAGTTGCCGATTTGGATCCATTGGGTATCATGCGAACCGACTTGATACATACGCATTACGCGGCTCGCAAAGGGTCCCCGGAACAAGTTCTACGGCAATATATGCTTGGTAAGGCTTTGACCGTGTTCATTTTCATAAGACAGAGACCATTAATCCAAATTTAAGCAGTGAAGGTGATGAAGTTTACTTTCTCATGGCGTCATCTAAATATTCATTATCATTATCATTGCTCATCTATAGCGTAATACAATGCCAAACTATGGATGTTTCTGTGTACTCGATGTCAAAGTTTTTTCACACCTTCACTAGCATTATTTGCATACACACATTTTTATTATTGGTTAAAAAAAAAAAAAAAACTATATTAAATGTTATTTCGGTGTTTCATCGCTTAGAAAGTTTAATATATACCTTAAAATCTCGTGATCGTACAGCTGATACTGAAAATTTTTCTATGGTTCCTAGTTGACGTTTTCTTAGCAAATGTATTTTAAATTTCAATTATGTTATTAAGGTGCTAAGGCTAATCGATTTGACTCGAAAAATTAAATAAAATGATTCTGAAAAAATACTTTTTATCTTATAAAGTTTAAAATAGAAATAATGATCGATTACCTTTCTACTTTGATAACATATCTATGACCCAAAATATAAGCATGAAGGTAAGACGTATGTTTTGAATGTTTCCAATGACGCTTTTTGCTGTTTTCTTTTTCCTACTTTTTATTTTAGTTCAAAGCTATTCTTGCATGATTTGCCAATAGCATGAAAATTAACAGCACTGATTTATTTCTATAGTTTCTTTTGCTTCTTTATTATTCTATTGTTTACGTATTTATTATTTCATTTACTTATTTCATGGGAGGTGTTAGGTGGTCAGTCATACCTACCTATTATTGCTCAAATCAAACTATCAAGCGCAGTATAATTAGGTCAAAAACTACTGAATACGTTATATAAACAATTTAATAAGCGAACATTTGACGGTGTATTTCCACGAAAGATCATCGAATTTACATATAGTTAATGAATCATAACATATGTATTAATAACGCCTAATAATGGCACGATCAAGTGGACATCACACCGTTAAGAGTCTCGCTTTACAAATGCTTAAATTTATATAAGTGTTATTTGAAGTAACTCTATGAGCTAAGCAGTCTTTATGGCCGGTAAAAATTCGGCCTTCCAATTGACAGATTCGTGGTCATCATATCGCTAAATTGGACCCACTGGGCATCAACAGCGCTGATCTCGATGACCGACATCCGCAAGAGTTGCTCTATAATTATTACTCATTTGGTAAGCTTAACAATAGAGCGTAATTAATTTTTCTTTACTGGACAAAATCAAATGAAATGATCAATAGCCGGAAAAATTCAACTAATCTTTAAAAGATAAAGGGAGTAGACATTAATATTCTGCTCTAGCGCACATCTATAGTGATTCAAGCACAGACATTTTTAGATATGTATGAAAATAAAATACAACAGCTTTTATAATTTAAAATAAACATTTATGATCGATTAGTGAAGGATTTTAATCATCAATAATAATTATAAATAATTAATACACTGATCTTTCAGTTAAAAGTAAAAATGTTTATTTTCAATAAACAAAAAGCTGTTGTTTTTCACTAGAGCATATTTTTTTTTAAATTTATTAAATAGCAATCAGCACTTCATCATTTCTTTCCGTATTCTCACATTCTTTTCTTAAGTTTTTTTTAATGTATCAGTATAGCTAAAAGCAACTTTATGCAAATTTAACGCAAATTTATTTTATAATTCTGCGCTATCTAAGTACCTGTTAAATAATACGTGCAAATTTTATATAATTCCCTGTACTGCAAGGCCAAATGTAACGTAAAAGCTAGAGTTTATTGAACTTAACAATTGGAAGTCCAAGATCCTTTTTTTTTAGCTTGAGACTAATTAATGTCCACAGGGAAGAATCCTCGTACCACTTACGCTCAAGACCTTCGAAATCGAGTAGCCGCCCTTACACAAAGTATGTAATAAGTCCAAATTTTAATGAGCTGTAAAACAATGACCGCAGTTCCTATTTAGAAAAATCTATTTGCAAAATTTCGATGCTTCGGTTTTCGGGTAAATACTTAATTGTGTTCGGTTAAAAATTTTCTCTTTCTAGCTGGTATTGCGGGTGCTTGGGTAATCTTTAAACTCTTTTTGCACTTGGATAAGAAACTTTTTCTTCAAGAATCTTCGTAGGACTTTCGTAAGACTTTGTGTCGTGATATGCATAAGTTGGATAAAAAAAAACAAATAGTGTGAGGATTAAGTCTCTTTTTGCGCATTATTTACCAATTTTTAAAAAATTTTTGTTTTTTTCTCTTTTTATTTTTTTTTGTGCTAACATGCTTGAGGTGTTTTTTTGTGTCGCTTTTTATTTAAAATTATGAACGCGTTATTATTACACGCAGAACACCATTACACATTTCAGTAACATTTATATTTTTTATGCGTTATTTTTTGAGTTTTATTTCGCTTTTTTCCACTGCCATGTGATTTTGAAATAATTTGTAATTTATTTCTTCATCTTATGATCGGAGTGGCGTGTTCTTTTAAGACTTACACCTTTTATGTAAAGTTGAATGCATGTGTTAGATTGTAAAAGGGTCACAATAATAATAAAATGAATTTAAAACATTAATGCTGTAGGCTATTTATTAAAATAGTAAATAAAAATATTAAACTATTTTATTAAATTAAACAAATTTAACTCAACATTCTATTAAAATTTTTCATTTTCAAATTTCATTGATTCTTACATGGACATCAAAAAAATTATCATTTTCAGTATCAGTTTCAAAAAAACCCACCACATCATAAAAAACGTCAAATCAAGTAATTCTGTTCATGCGTTAATAAATATTACTCCTATGTGATGGAAAACCAATATTTTTTCCAAAATTTTTTTTTTTTTTTTTTATACAAACACAGCATATAATACACATGAAACAAGCTTAATATAGTTAACTGGTGATATTATAATAAGTTTTACCATAATAAATAAAACAGAGGAGTCGGACATGGACCGTGTATTTAAATTGCCATCCACCACCTTCATCGGAGGCAAAGAAAAATCTCTTCCTCTGCGGGAAATCTTAAAGAGGCTAGAGTCGACCTACTGTCAGCACATTGGAGTCGAATTTATGTTTATCAATTCGCTGGAGCAATGCAACTGGATCCGACAGAAGATGGAAACACCCGGAGTCATGGAAATTGACAACGACGAGAAACGCTTGATTCTGGCTCGATTGTCTCGTGCTACCATGTAATTATTTTCCTTATTTACGTTTTCAATATTATATGAAAATTTATTTTCTTGAAGAATTCACTGAATGCGCGTCATCGAGCAGACATCGTTAAAAAAAAAAGTTTAAAAAGCGTCTTTGAGGATAAAAATAACTCGCAAACATGAATACGCGAATTAAAAGTAGCCCGGTGCGAACGAACACGCGTATATAGACAACAGAGTTATATAATCGACTTAATGCGCAGTTTTTTAAAGTTTGAAACAATTGACTGGTTATTAAATCTTTTAAAACTACTTTAATTTAATCTTCATGTTAACTTGGGTTACTATTTTTTTTTACATTTCTAATAAATTATGTAAAAAATTAAAAATTGTCCTGAAATTAAGATATTTTTAACTGTTTAGTTATATGTAGCATTTAATTATGTAAAAAAATAAAATATAATTAATCTTTTCAAATTGTTTTCCGACAATAATTAATACTGAAAATATTATTAATAATTTAAATTAAATTGTTATTTAGGTTTGAAGCATTCTTAGCGCGTAAATGGTCATCTGAGAAGAGATTCGGTTTGGAAGGCTGTGAAATTCTGATTCCCGCTATGAAGCAAATTATTGACAAGTCTACGGAACTTGGTGTCGAATCTATTGTCATGGGAATGCCTCACCGAGGTCGCCTCAATGTTCTCGCCAATGTCTGTCGTAAACCCCTGAGCCAAATTTTCACTCAATTTGCTGCTCTTGAAGCTGCAGATGACGTAAGTTTTCTTTTTCTATAAATTTCTAAGAGGTTGATATCTGTGGCGGTAAAAAAAACTTCCTGTTTTTGCGAAAGAAGTGGTGAATTGATTCGAACTTATCGCCATGTTTGGAGAATATATTTACACTGTATTTTATTAAAAAAAAAACATGTTTATCTAAAAAAAAAATACATATATATATATAATTTGACAAGGATGTAAAAAAAATACAAATTAATTTAATTACATTTTGCTACTACGACTTTGCTTTGATATACGTTTCTTAAATTTACTTTATGTAAATCGAATTGTCTTGAAAACTTTTCCATTTGATTTATGTTTTTTTTATCTTAGCACCACAAGATTATTAATTAAAAGTTAATATTCATATGTTTTCTTTTAATCACTTTTTACATTATTAGGGATCTGGTGATGTTAAATACCATCTTGGAACATACATCGAGCGTCTAAATCGTGTAACCAACAAAAACATCCGTTTGGCTGTCGTTGCAAATCCATCGCACTTGGAAGCTGTTGATCCGGTAGTCCAAGGGAAAACACGTGCAGAACAATTTTACCGCGGAGACGGAGAAGGCAAAAAAGTAATAATTGATTTCATTAAGTTCAATCACTAATAGACAGTCATTAAGTTATATTTATTATTTTCTTTAAAGGTCATGTCTATTCTTCTGCACGGTGACGCCGCTTTCTGTGGCCAAGGTGTCGTTTTTGAAACGATGCACTTGTCTGATTTACCGGACTACACGACACATGGAACTATTCATATTGTCGTTAATAATCAGATTGGTTTTACGACAGATCCAAGACACTCACGATCATCACCTTATTGCACAGATGTCGCTCGCGTGGTTAATGCTCCTATTTTCCATGTGAACTCAGACGATCCAGAAGCCGTAATGCACGTGTGCAAAATTGCTGCTGAATGGAGGGCAACGTTCCACAAAGACGTTGTTATTGACATCGTATCTTACCGAAGAAATGGCCACAACGAGATTGATGAACCGATGTTCACACAACCTCTAATGTATCGCAAAATAAAGAAAACACCTCCAGGTATTGATTTATACGCCAAGAAACTCACTGACGAGGGAGTTGTTACTGAGGATGAAGTCAAGGTATGCGTATTTGGTTTAATTTAATAGTATTTCAGTTACTATTTGACACCAAGAAAAATTATTTTTATGATTTTCACTTTTAGCAAGTACATGCAAAATATGAAAAAATCTGCGAAGAAGCCTACAATAATGCAAAACAAGAAACTCATATTAAGTACAAGGATTGGCTCGACTCGCCATGGTCTGGATTTTTCGAGGGAAAAGACCCATTGAAAATGTCACCCACAGGTATCAAAGAAGACACACTTGTACACATAGGAAAGAAATTCTCGTCTCCACCTCCTAACGCTGCGGAGTTTGTAGTTCACAAAGGTTAGCATAAATTAAAAGCACCTATTGTTAAACAATATCTATTTTTAATTATGTAATTATTTTCTTAACATTTTTATATTAGGTATTGAACGTATTCTGAAAGCACGCATGGAAATGGTAGAGGCTCGACAGATTGATTGGGCACTTGGAGAGGCTATGGCATTTGGTTCGTTACTTAAGGAAGGTATCCACGTAAGGCTATCTGGTCAAGATGTTGAGAGAGGAACATTCTCTCACAGACATCACGTTTTGCACCATCAAACTGTAGATAAGGCAACATACCGACCGCTCTGCTACCTTTACCCAGATCAGGCTCCTTACACAGTTTGCAACAGTTCCTTGTCAGAATACGGTGTCCTTGGTAATTGTGTTAAAATAAATTTGTTACATACAATAGAACCCCTTAATTTTATAAAATAATTACATTATATAACACTTATTTATTTAGGATTCGAATTGGGATATTCGATGACAAACCCCAATGCTTTGGTTATCTGGGAGGCACAGTTTGGAGATTTCAATAACACCGCTCAGTGTATCATTGATCAATTTATTAGCAGTGGTCAAGCAAAATGGGTGCGACAATCTGGTCTTGTTATGTTACAGCCACATGGTCTTGAAGGAATGGTACGTTATAATAAAAATATTAATAATTTTAGCAAACAAAAATACTAATAATTTTACCAAATAAAAATATTAATAATTTTTGTTTTATACTTAGGGCCCTGAACATTCTAGTGCCCGTCTCGAAAGATTCTTGCAGATGTCGGCTGATGATCCAGATTATTTCCCACCTGAGAGCGAGGAGTTTGCCGTTCGACAGCTCCATGACATCAACTGGATAGTTGCTAATTGTAGTACACCAGCCAATCTTTTCCACATACTCCGCCGACAGATCGCATTACCTTTCCGCAAACCTCTGATTATTATGACACCGAAATCACTTCTTCGGCATCCAGAAGCTCGCTCGAGTTTTGACTTAATGTTGGAAGGTACTGAATTCTTGAGAATTATTCCAGAAGAAGGTGTTGCGGCTCAAAATCCCAATAAAGTTAAGAGAATCTTGTTCTGCTCCGGAAAAGTCTATTACGATTTGAAAAAGGCACGATCAGAAAAACAAAAGGACGACACTATAGCTATTACCAGGGTGGAACAGGTAAATATAGTTCTTAAAATATAAAATCCTTAAATTAATTTATTTTTTCAAATTTAATTTCAAATTTATTTTATTATTTATAGATCACTCCGTTCCCATACGATCTTATTAAGAAAGAAGTGGCGAAGTACCCTAATGCGGAAATAGTTTGGTCACAGGAAGAACACAAAAACCAAGGAGCATGGAATTACGTTCAACCCAGATTCCACACAGCACTTAATGGCACTCGGCCTATTTCGTGAGTATAATTTGATTTTTAAATGTGACTATATCTACCTAAAAAGGTATTAATTTATAAATAATAAATTATGTTGAATGTGAATGCTTTTTGTTTACATACTAACGTTTCTTTAAGGTAGTTGCTCTAGAAAATAAAATTCATTTATACAAATTTAATAAAGTTGAGATAGAGTAGAGAAAAATTAATTTTATATTCACGAATTTTTTCACAAAATTTGATATTGATTAGTTCTCTGTATTTGAAGATACACTCATTTAATGTTCGCTCGTTTTATATAGATATAGGTATATTGTAATGTAGAAAGCTCCAAAACTAGAGAACTTGTGAACATTCAAATCTATACGGTGTATTCTATTACATTTTATAAACAGCAAAATAGACGATGCAACTCAACTACCTCAAAACTACTAAATTCAAAAACTACGTACAAGATTACATTCTTTTAAGAAATATTAAAAGATACTAAACGTTTCTTTTAATTTATTTAAAAAATGTAATAAATTGTCTATTCTAACATAGGATTATATTATTTATATTTTAACGAAAAACTATATGCTTGCACTCGTGCGAAGAAAATCATTATTTAGTTTGTGTTTTATGTATTTCTCATAAAAAATGTTTTATAAAATTTGAATTTATACGAACTGTCTATATGGCCCCTATTTTTTACAAAAATTAAAAAAAGAAAAAAATTTTTATTTATGAGAAATAATTGCTTTAGCACCAACCATTTTTGTAGTTTAAATTTATTTTTTGTTTTTTGTATCCGTAAATAGTCATAAAGTAATACTTTGAGTAAAAAATTTGGGCCGTGTTACAGTATGGCGAGTGCGAGTGCAAGCGATAATAGTGGAGGATGGTTGAGTAGCTGGTTCTCTTCATCAAAATCGGCAGAAACCACTACTGTTCCTGAATCAGATAAAGAACCATCAAAGCCAAAGACAAGATCTGTTAGGTAAAATTAAAACATTTAAATGAAATGGCAATGAGACGGCACCTCTTCTTACATATCTACATTATACAATGTAATTATATAATATAATTCAAATAATGGTCATAAAATTTCTTTTCTTTTACAGGTATGTTGGTCGTCCCACCGCAGCGTCACCAGCTACCGGTAGCAAAATGCAGCATCTTAAAGAATTGAGACAACTGTTGGATGACTCTTTGAACCTTTAACTCTTCGTAGGAGAAATTTGTATAAAATAGAATTTATTTATTTTCCTTCATTACCCTAATGTTAATACGGTAATCGCCCGCGCTATAAATATTTAAAATTTTTCAATCACCCTTCTTGTTTAAATAATTTTCATAGCGCTTTGCTGTTGACATCACAAGCAGTGCAAGTGATGCTCAAGTCAGCGCGAAATCCAAATCTTAATAAAACTCAAACTAAAATCTCGAAAATCTTTTTAGTTTTGTAACAATGTATTTAGCTAATCGATATATTTATAAAATTATTATAATGAAATATTTAGGTTTCGCGCTGGTGCAAACGTAATTGTATTTTTCTGTTTATATTCTTCAAATCAATTTTGAGACATGTAATAAAACTACATACTAAAGTATTATTTTAAAGTTAAACGCTGAGCTTGTAAGATGAATGCGCTTAAGCGTGCACACGATTCCGTTACACTAGGAGATTCTCCGCATGACGTTGAACGCGATGTTGAAGAGATAGTTTTCTATAAAATAGAAAATAAAGGACCGCCAATCGTATTAATTTTTTATAGTTGCTGTGTTTTGTAAAAAGTTAAGCGATTGGCCATATCGTTGAGTGCTATAATGGCTTTACGCCAAAAAAATGGTGGCTCATTTGTATGTACAATGTGACGGAGGAGGCGATGATATTTGCAATGTACGTTTTAATATTTATTTACTTTGAGAAAGGCTAATTCATATTGGACACTGCATAGTCTGCAAAGCATCTCTCACACGAGTTCCTTATGTTTTTAAGGTATTTTCGTTTATATATTAAAATCATTCTTTGAAAGAAAATTGCACTTAAAGAAAACATTCATCAGCAAAAAATATAAAATAACAAAAAAATTGTAAAAATTTTAAAAATACATACAATGGCGCTACGACAAAGTCGTTTGTCATTTCTGGCGGGAACTAGATGTGATTTAACGAATAAAGTCGCACTTATTTTAAAGAAGAAAACCTCAGTGATACTTAATAGAGATTTTATGTCCAATATGTAAATTGCTAACGATCCGATGAACAGTTTCTACTGGCGGATTGTCTGCAATACTTACTTAAGTATAATAGTGTCAAAAGAGTAGCTGAATATCCGACGGTGAACTTTAATTTAGTAATAAATTATATTTTATTGATTAAGAAAAAGAACAAATTTACATTGCACTTTATTGTAGCAAAATCAGTATGCAATTAAATTAAATCTTCCACCAGATAAATGCATCATGGCACTGCCACCTATAAAAATCCTTAATCACTATAATTATAGGCATAATGAATCAATTAAAAATTTTAATTTCATGTTAATCCGTTTATTTTCATATAATTTTCTTACAATACTTGATTTGAAATAAACTTATAACATATATACATAAGCACGCGCGCGCACGAGTATCGTCTTTTTAAATTGAGTTTATTTGTCGTTTCTTAACTCGTTAAAAGCTTTATTTAACATCGTCTTAAACATTGGTGTTTGAGTTTAAAAAGTACAAGTGAACTAGCGCAGAGTTGCCGACTTTATGGAAAATGGATGAAACTAAAAGTTAGGCTTTCAATGGAAATAAAAAAATAAGTTTGATCTACAGCGGTTTTGCGTGTAAAAATAAAATCTCTGATCTGCATTCGTTTACAATTGATCCACGTTTTTTACAATATATACTAAAGAATAATTTCTTTTTAAAGAGATACCTCTGAAGGAACATGGACCATTATCGTTGATTTTTTAAATCATCGTTGTTCTTACAGCAACTGTAAGAATTCCGTTGGTAAAATTAAAGCATCTTATTTCTTTCCAGTTTCTCCTCTGCGACTAGTAATCTGTTTGCCCAAGTACGCTATACATAATCCTTTTAAAGCTGTTACTTTGGTGGATTGTTTCGCCATCGCCATCTACTATGTTGATCTGTATAAAAGAAAAGTTTAATGACATTTCCGTTGAGATTATAACTTGATAACATTTTCAATGTCATTTGAGTTACTTACAGCGGGACTCTTTGGCCGGAATGGAGCAGGCTACAAGCGGTAAAAAATGTATTAATTATTACTATGGCACAAAGATAGTTTATTCACTTTTGCAATTTCATTTTTAAATGCACAAAAAGCTTTTTAATGTATAATAGAAAAAATATCAAAGTAATTCAACCATTAAATAAAATTTTTTTAAAAAAATTGTATTAAAAAGTCGCAGCGAAAATTAACTTTTGCCAAGATGAAAAATTAAGACAAATCAGATTTGTATCTTACTCTGCTTTGCCTGGCCTTCTGGGGCGAGAAGACGCCCTGGCGTGTAGGCTGGCTGATCTGCTGAATGTGGTCGTCGCCCTCCTCCTGGAGAGCCTTGTAAGCCTCGCTCTGGCTCGGATCGTATTTGCCTGGCTTCTTACTGCATAGATTATATTCGCATAAAGTACATACGCATTATCTCATTACTATTCAGCACACACAGATATCTACCTTCTCGAGCTCTACTCTACGTACTATATGCATACTATAATCAAAGTCTTTTTACGTGCATCTTTAAGATATGAGTAATTATTGATTAATTGCGCGGTAGTTTGTTTATTACAGAAAATCTTTCGTTGAGTTGTTATTCGACTGTTGTTGAAACCAGTCGGTATTAATTGCATCACGCTTCGTATTTTTTTTAAGATGCTTAGTATTTTATCTACGTAGCACACTTCTAAAGTAATAAGCTAAATATTGGTAGTCGAGAGTTGTGCAGTTTCGGTTATTTCCATTCGCAGTTGTTTTCAAGTAGCGATGGCTTGATTATTTACAGGATTAAATAATATTAGAGACATCATCGGTTAGTGCATATAACTATATGAAATTCTATATGTGACAATTATTTACTACTTATGCGCTACGCATGCAAGTTTTCAAATTATTGTAAAGCGCAACACGTGCAATTTATTCATTTTTATAGATTCGTTTTGCTTTCAAATCTCTGTCTTTCGTTAAGCTTTATTTATTTTTTTATTATAGTTTCGATTTATCTACCGTCGTTTATGCGTTTCGCGTTTCACGATGAACATATTTTTTCGTATTCGTATTCAAGAAATTTCGATCGTTCTCGAGGTGTGATAAAATCTAGGATATAAATCATGGCGGGTTATCTCAAAGTGACGGAAGGAAAAGATTGTGAAGAATAAAGATAATAACTGCAAAATTAGCGAGTAAAATAGTGAAACAATTAATTTGGCCTATTGAACTGCGGCCACGGGTTCTTCGAAGCAGCTTCTCGTGCCTGCTCTTTCATGAGTCTCGCTTGCTCTTCGATTTCCTGTTTCTGTTTCAGGAAGGAAAAGTCTATGAAAATGCTGGAAACACAAACAAATAGCCCAGATCAATTGTTAATCGTTCGCATAGCTTCGTCTTGCCGCATTACAGCTGTGATAAATATGTGTTTCTCGTGTGTGCTGATGAGTGTGACACGATTTTTATCTTCAGATGGTGTTGTCTGTTCACCTTTTTTCTTATGTTTTCGTCTAATTTGATTTTTTCAAAATTTTACAGCTTTTACTAATTTACTCGTACATATCTTAGATTTAATTTTTAAATTTATAAATAATTAAACATTTAATTTACCTAAACTACTAAAGAAGAAAGATTTAAAATTTTAATCCAATTAATCTTTACGATGAAAAATTTAATTATAAACTATTTTTAGACATATTCAACGGACTGATTCAAAATTTGGCATAGTTTTAACCCGCCCACGAACAAGATTTTGAAAAACTGCTATCGCAGGTATCTAAGACAATTATTTTATTTTAAAATAAAAGAACTACCACTTTGTTGAAAAAAGGAAATAGATGAATTTCTGAATCGCACGATCTTTTTTTCCGACGCTTTTGCGCTTTGTCGCTCGCGTTAAGTTTGAATTTTGACAGTTTTTTTAGCCTTGTTATATTTATAAATAAAAGCAGTGAGTTTAGCCAATCTGTTAAAAGTTATCTAGCTCTATTAGCTTTTCTACAGTAATATTACAATGGCAAGCTCCACGACTTAGCAACTGCTAGGTGAGTATATTTTCTCTCAGCGTTAATTCATTAATGTCAGCAGTCACATAAAAAAGCCAACAAAAAAATGGCCAAAAAATAGAGTGGTAAGTAGCGAGACGGTAAAAAAAATATATGTGCTAGTGATGATGGCGATGATTTATGTATGACGACAGATATTTTTGATTTTGTGAGAGTCTTAGTAAAATTAATGATTGATTATATAAAAGTATTATGTAAGCTTTGGTGAAATTCTTTCTTTTTTAATGAAAAAAATATAAGCAAGCGCGAAATTGATTTACTTACGGTATGGCCGAGGCCTGGCATTTTATAGTGTCCGCAATGTTTTGTTCGGAGTAGAGACCGATCGGTGAATTGAATTGTTTGTGCACAACCTGTCGAAAAAAGAATATGACGGAAACGAGTGCGTTGAGAGAAGTAGAGGCACGTCCTTTTTTTAAGCTACATATCGCAGAAAAACGGCAGTTAATCTTTTCTTTTGACTTTTACTATTTTATTTGGCAAATTGACTATTATTATGATTTTCACGCAACAAACACAAAAATATTTCACTCGAAGCTTATATTAAATTAAATTTATATATTAATTTTTATAATGATAAACGTCATAACAATATTAGGAGCAAGCGATGATTCAGTAGCCCTCCAAAAATGTCACTGGAATGAATTGGTATCTATATCAAATAGTTTTATAGTGCTGAAAAAAAAACCTGTAGATGAGAATGGTTTATTATTCATTCCAGTTTCTATCTATGATGTTGTACACAATTGTTAGCTGCATAATATAATTAATATTAATGGATATCGATAATTAACAATATCCGCACTAGGGATGTCAGTTTTTAATTAGCGGTGATTTAAAAAAAATTCGATCTTTTTATTTTAACAAGTTTATGAATTATTTACTTAATAAAATGCATATTTTATTAACTTTATTTAGCATTGCGGGCGTAAGATGGTAAAGAAGTAAGAAAATCAAAATGCAAGAAATAAATGAGCAACGTATGAAATGCAACATGTAAAAGATCCAATTTTTTGGGCAAAATATATCTTATATGAATATAACTAGAGAGCGATGTTAGTTGTTTGGCACCTATGCATCTTTAAAACAAGGCTTTTATTAATAGCTATGCAAGCGATTTCGCCTGCTGTATGCTTGTTCTTAAAGTTTCGCAAATTCAAAATTAAAAAATATACAGATAAAATGCATATTATGATAAAAAGCCAAGTTATAAAACAAGTGAATAAAAGCTCATGAAAAAAATTAAATTCCTCAAGTGCATTGTGGTGTTCCAAACCTTAGGTAGTTCATTAGGGCTCAAAACTCGCTGGAGTACAGAATCCGCCACCTAATCACACGATTTCATAAGATTATTGATAAATAATTTATCCCTAACATGATTCTTACATTCTACTATATTCGACTTAAACATCATGCATCGAGCGTCAAGTGAAAATCGAGAAAATTTAATAAGTCTAAGGGATAAAATGACAAAAACCATAATCTTCTTTTCTCGGCGAAAAAAGAAAATAATCAGTAAACGGGAAAAAAACCCTAATCCAGAGAGATGACAGACGCCGAACGGTAATCATAATAAATCAAAGTCCTCGATTTTGAGCTCGCGGACGACCGGCGTGATCTCATATTTGAATGTACGTACTTTCTGTTTCATCGCGACTTCGGGGTTCGCGACTTCATAATGATGCGGCGGGGCCCTGACCATGGGGTTCGGGTGGTGGCGTAGGTAGCACTCGCCGAGGGGTGCGTCCTTCTTGATCTTGGCGCCAGGCAGGACCAGGGGCGTCGTGCGGTACGGCTGAAAAAAAGACAAATGAGTAGTATTTTGTTAAGATTTTGTAGAGGTATTTTTTTGAAGATTGAAAATAAATTATTGTACAGAAGTAATTATAAGTACAGAATCATGCGTTTGATTGTCTGTTTATGGTAAGATAATAATATTTTCGAATTAGCATGCACTTTAAGCAAAAAGATCTCGTACTTTTAGAAATTAAAACATGATTTTTTTTGCCTAGCGGGGCGAAAGTACCACTTTTCCTCACGGCACCCGATTACAAAAGTTGTAATTTCGACCTCGCTAGGCAAAAAAATAGTATACACACCACGGGAGCTATTTGCTCAGAACGCCTCACCTTCGGCTCGGGTGACAATTATCATGCGATCTGGGACATTCTTTACTTTTACTCCCTAGGTGTGTAATGTACTATTTATAACAACGTTAATATGAGACTCATTTGTGTAACAACGTTAATATATGACAACTGCAATTAAACGTACTATTCTATTATTACAATACTTTGTAAAGAAATATTTTTATTTCGCGAGTTACTCATACACCTCTAATAAATTTTTCGTGAAAGATAGTTCTGATTAAATTTTTATTGAGAATAAATCCAATTTAAATATTAAATAAGAATGTTTTGCAATGATCATTTTTTACACTAAATTTTGTATGTTTGAAGTATTAGAAAGTTCTGTTTTAAACTATATCTATCAGGCTTGAAAATGCCATGAGTCGATAAAAATATCTGGCGTCCAGGAACTAGACTATAACTTTTTTCTAGAACATTTGAACAGTTGTGCTCGTAATTCACGCATAGCGCTAAAACAAAACTTTGTTTTTCAGAATTCAGAAGCGAAAACGCAAGAAACTATTATTTGTTATTCTAACTATATGATTTCATTCACCAAAAATTTTAAATAAACAAAATCAAATGTTTAAAAAATAATCAAAAATGGTGTACAATATCTAAAATAAATTAGTTTTAAAATTCTTTAAAAACGTATCGCAGCAATCAAAAAAATTAAATTACCCCAATCAGAGAAAATAAACTTTGCACCGTTGCCAATTAAATTATCTCATTCAATTCACCTGGAAAATTTAGTCTAATTCCCGAACTCAACCAGCAATCTCACTTATTAAACTAAACGCTGGCATATCCCTCCCAATTACTCAATCATCGATCATTCCCCAGGCTCCAATCTCTCGATCTCTAAAAACCCAGCGCGTCGTAAAACCATCCAGTATTTTTACCGCTCGGCCGCTGCACAGAAGCTATATACACACGGGCGCGCGTCGTTAACGAATTTATTCACCGCCCGCTCTTTGAGCCCCTGCCAAGAAAAATCCGCGATATTCCGTAATAATATACGCGAATATAATCTTCGACAGCGGCCCCGAATATATAATACGCGCAGCATCGTCAATTAGTCGTTGACTATTAGAGGGACCCAGGCGCGATCGGTCCAATTAATTTTTGCGCCCGGTTTACCAAAAATACAAGCGTGTCTCCTACGCGAGAGCGCCTGAAACATTAGCGCTCTGTACCAAGTCTTTTGTCACTTTCTTCGCTTAGCGAGTCGCGCGCGTCTTTTTCTTTTAAGCTGGGAGAAGAAGGAAAAGTTGGCAGTTGGGCGAATGGAAAGCGACAAATATTCGAGAGCCACTTGGCAGGGCTGGGATACGCGGGCCAGAACGATAATTTCTCGCTTGGATCGACTATTTTTGTCTATAGGTATAGATTGTCGTGCGGTTTATGAATTACAAGTTTAGAGGGATGGCCGAGTAGTTTTCGCGGATTTTAGTGCCATGTTCCATTTTGTTGATTTGTAGGGCTCGTATTGCTTTTTACTTTGATTATAAAGTTTAAAAGATGCGTGAAAAATTGATTTGAAAAATTATTGAGATTCTCAGGTTTAATTTTAATCATTTACCTGAAAATACTTTTTGCTGAATAGCTTAACACAATTATAGCTGAACAAAGTGAAAACCCAACTAACGAGTGCGAATACTTCTATGAAGCGCAACTTAACGCTACTTAAATCAACTAAATTATCGTAATGCAAACCTAAAATTAAAGCTCGAGAACGAAGAAAAAGCCGTTACAAAGCAAGCTATTTTGAAAATTTTGGCGAAAACTATTGCTGGCGATCCTGCCCCCCGCGTCCGACCATATGCTCAATGTTTTCATTTACCCGTCCGCCGCAAAGTGCATTCGTTACTTATCCCACACATCAGCATCTAAATTACCCCCTACATATATATACCAACCAATGCCGCAAAATACGCGCAACCTGTACTCTCGCCTTTGAAAGCCTTAGGCTCTCTGCTAATCCAGCCTCGAGTGCTGCTAGCTTATCGTCCGCAGATTCTGGCTATATATTACCGAGCGCATCTGTTTCTCCACGCTTCTCTCAATCCCAAGAAAGCGAACATCAGCGGCGCCTCTTCCGCTTCCGCTTTCAAGGCTACGTAACGTTCATTCTCTGCCTCGAAAAGAAGACCTTAGCGAAGGGCAGGGCTGCTTCTATATTTGCTTGCTTCCGTCGTTCTCCCGTCGACCTCGCGGCTCGTATCCTCCAGAAGCTTTACGCATAAACACACACAGACTCGGCGTGCAGTGCGCGCGGCGGAAGGTGCGGAACGATATCTGGGGCCGTTCCCGCATATTGCATAAATGGGTCAGGAACATTATGCGACAGGGCGCTCTCTTTCTCTTTTTCTCTCTCTGTAGGTATACAGAGACGCAGATCAGCGCGTGTTAGCCGACGAGAGCGAGCGTATAACGGAGAGCGCGAATCCGCTCGAAATAGATCAAGGCCCCGCCTTAAGCCCGCGTAAAAATAACATCGCGATCTCTCGTCGTGTTGTCGTCCGACGGACTGTCCAAAGCGGCTAAAAGCTCGAGCATCTCTCTCTCTCTCGCTCTCGGCCGAGACACGAGCTGGATCCCGCGAGCTTTCTCTGAGCCGTCCACCCGCGCGCTCGCTTGACTATATCGCTCGAGCTTTCAAGGTCGTCGTTGCCCAACACTGCCGGCAGAGCTTTTATGGGGTGTAAACACGGCGTTTCGGTTTTTAGGCGAACGGGGGTCTGGAAGAAAGTTTGGGATGACGCAGAGTTAGCGGAGACGGCGATGGGAGGAAAAAGCTCGAGCTTGCGAGTATTTATCGGTAAAAGAGGGGGACTGTGTACGGCCGGGCCGCCTGCGATATTCCGCGTGTTTTAGTAACCCAGATCTTTTGCCTGCAAACGAAAATAGCGTGCGAATAAGAGTGAGCCGCGCGTGCCGCCGCGCGCCTAGGGTGCAACGATCACACGCGCACTTACACTGTATATCGCGCTTCGATTGAATATACGAGTATATTTTTCAAGCACATCAGGCGGTGGTTGCGGCGTCTGCTGCAAGCATCGCTCTTGGCGTCTTTGTGCAAAGCTCGCTCGCGTATCGATGCAGCGCCTGGCGGGATAATGACGGGCGAGTAAATAACAGGAAGCGGAGCTTGCAAGCTCGGGACAACGGGCACGGATTTAAGTTTAGCAGCGGAGCGAGAGCTTTTGCGCGATGAGCGTCAGCTGTGGGACGATTTTTGCAAAGCGCCAAATTTTGGCATCGCCGAGAGCTTTCGAGAGCTTTTCTTAAGTGCGCGTTTCGGTAAGGAAAAAATGCGGTGTCTCCGGTTTGACATTCGCTGCCAAACAATTATACAAGAGGAGCGTACAGCAATGTGTAATTATTGAAGCGATAATCGCGCGCGTCTCGGCGCGAAGCTTCGAGTTCGTTGATTCGGCGCGCGAACGAGCGGCAATAAATAAGACGTTCGGTAATAAACGTTAAGGCAAACAGAGCCAAGAGAGCTTTATGTTATCCGTACCCAGTAAACGGCAGCCTCCTTCTCCTCGACGTGCCTGTCGAAGGGCTGGCCGTAGGTGGTAGTGTACGAGCGGCGGTACTGCGGCATACTTTCTCCCTTCTTTCTCAAACTTCTCTTTACAAATAAATCACACTTCGCGCGACTTTCACGCGTGAAAGCTCGGAAGCTGGTATAATGCAAGAGTGAGAGAGCGACGCGGACTCGCGGCTCGGCGATCCACTATGGTACTGACTCGATTGATGCGCGCCCGGCCACTAAAGCTCTCGCCGCGGCATCCACGTTCCTCCAAGTCGGCGCAAGCAAGCACCCAAGGATCACCTCGATATCGCAACGCCGGAGAGCTCTCGGCCTCTCCTCCACTACTCCTACGTTTTCGCGGCCCGCGATTCGCCCGCGCGCGACTGCGTGGAGGCGCGCGCGCGTGAGCTTTTGTTTTTCTCGGAGGAGCTTCGGACTTTGGCGCTCGCGGGCTTTTTTGCAGCTTTCGTCTGTTGTTATGTAATTTTTAGAGATGCGGCAATTGGAGGATGGTTTTTTTTTTTGTTTTTGTTGATGTGGGAATGCGTGCGTCGATTGGGAATGCCGGGAATGACGTCTACAGTTTTATTGTTTTCAAAATAATGACAGCTTTTTGGAGGGGGGAGTTGGAATGATTAGTGGATTTTCGAGAAAAAATGAGAAATGTGGCTATTAATAACACTCGTGTAATTGCCTTGGATATTTTTATTTTAAACAAAATTAAGGTATAGAAATGTAGAGGTTTGATTTGTGAGGTCGAACGGTTCGACAGCTCAATCGCTTTTATGATTATTTATCTAAACTGAAAACAAAGTTTATTTGAAAAGATTAATCTGCATTTTGATAGAGCTTCGATTTATTACTAAAATGATACGCTTATTTAATATTATTCAAAAGGTTAGTTTTAGAATTTTCAATACCTGTTTATTAAATTTAAAAAATTATTTTTTAAATCTTTTGCATAGTGTGGGCTTCGATCATTTATAAATTTTTCAAATTCATTCTTAGCCGACTGTTAATTAGAAAACGAGAATTCATTCCGAATAACAATAGACGTTTATTGTTTTGTGTATAAAATCCCGTCTCAAGTTTCATCAAAGCCAAAGTGCCGAATTCTTGATTCTCTAGAGAACTAGAACATTCTTTAAACATTTTTCACTATCCATTATTCGAAAAGGTAAACTTTACGCTTAAAATCCGTTATCACCTTACTCTTACTTGTTCACCAACAGGTGCAAATAAATTCATAAAAATAGGATTTAAAATATTTACATTATTTGTATTATAATTAAAAATTTATAAAAAAATTTTTCAGCGCTATTACATACAATATTCAAAAAAGTAAATTATCAAACTGTCATTTATTTTTAAAGCTATAAAATCTGACAAAATCCCTACGATCAATCTTTATTCCTTAAAAAGAACCATAACCACCCACAAATCCCTACATAAACATTATCAAAAATACCCAAAACGCTTTCATCTCTCCACCACCCCGAACGTAAACAAACAAAAGCCCGCATTGTCGCAATCACCCAAGTCATGCAAGCTCCGGGCGCGATCAGGTATCTGCCGAATCGCCCACAGATATCGGCCTTTCGATACGTGCAGAAGGCGATATTTATAGCGCACCGGCCACGCACGCTCCCCCCATCTCACTCTCTCTCTCTCTTTCGCTCTCCTACCACTCCCCTAAAGCTTAACGTTTCTCCGACGTCTTCCTCTCTCGCTCGGACTTTCCAGCATGCGAGCCAACAAAAATACATAGGCGACGCGTTTCCGCGTGATTTTAAGGGGAGCTCGCGTCGATTTGTTCGCGCGCTTTTCAGCCGGCGTGTAAGCCTAATCGCTGCTCGGGTTCCGGAAATCCCTCGTTTTTCGAATGTATACAAGTGCAGCGCGCCGGCCGCTCTGGAGATGAAAAATAAGCTGCGCTGCGCGGTGTCGTTGTAGTTCGACGCTTGTTTTTCAGCCGTTTTACGAGGTTCAAAATATCCGAGGGCCTTTGTCGCTGTTTAGTTTTCGGGGAGTTGAATTTGCTGGATTGTTTTTTTTGGGATTGCGGTGTTTATTTTTTAATCGATTTAGCCGGAGGATGTTCTTTTGTTCGGTTGATATACTTATATTTTGCGTGATTTGTGTTTGTAAGTGTAGAGCTACTGAGATTTCGTGGAATATTAATTTAATAAATTCTACTATTTGGTGTTAACAGCTAAGTCCTTTGCTGTCAGTAGATCATGTCCGAAACTGGCCAGCCATTGTTATTTTTTAATTTAAACGTTTTAGACGTATAAATTATATTTGTTAGTTTATGAAGAAATGTAATATTTTAATTTTTATCGACTATAAAAACATAAGAAGATTAAAAAATTTCAGCACTTGTAAAAATATTATACCAAAAAATTAACATAATTTTATAAAATTTCATAACAGTTTTTCACGAAATATCTTTACTCGATGAAGGTATAAACAAATTTGACAGATTTCATCATTATCCATCAACCATTAACAAGAGCTTGCAAGCCCGGAACCGGCGCCAAAAGCAACCGATCGAACGACACAACACCCAAACTATACCGTCCCCTACATTTCAACAGAGCACCGACCTCTGGCAACTTCCAGCGTTCACTATACCATTTAAACACCACGCATCTCTGCAATCAACAAAAAAAAGTGATGATCAAACCTGGGACAGGAAGTATCTCTCCGCTCGGACCTCGTCGATGTGGTCGTGGGCCGGTGCGAAGTGGTCCGGCGCGAAGACCGGCGAGTGCTCCGGGATCTCGACGGGAAGAGGAGGCGGAATCGGACTCTTGGGCAAGACGGGCGGCACCACCTGCGTGCTCTTCGGCCTACAATCGGCCAACACACATCACACGTTAGTTGCCATTACCTGCATCGCGCTTATTACAGCGCTGACAAGGATATATTATATATATTGGCTGAAAGTGGCGGTTAATGGATTAAGATGAGGCCGAGAGCGCGCGTCGCGCGCGGCTGGAATTGCGAGATACTTAACGTTTGTAGTTGCGCAAAGCCAAGAAGTTAATGAGCGCGGCGTCTGCTTTATTGGCAAAGCGAGCTTGCGGCGCGCATCGCGAATTAAATGCCGAAAGGCGCGCTGTGAGTGCGTGTCTGTGCGTGCGTTGGAATGCAGAGAGAGAGAGATATAGAAAATGTGCAGCGAGCGCAAATCAGTAAGTCCAAGAATTTTCATTTTCAAATGCTTTTATTGGGAACATATAAGATCCACAGTGCTTGGAAAACAAACAAGTAGTTCACAATTCAATATATCGGGAGACTGCAGTATATGTATATAGCGCACACGGCGTGTCCTAGCGAAAGCTAAAGTCTGCTGGCGAGACACGGACTGTCAAGCTACAAGACGCCCGTAAAACTACGTTAAATATATCATCAGTCCCGCAAGCGCGGCAGGTATTATCTTTCACCAGCACAGCCGATTGCAACTCCTTTGCTTCATCGACATAACACTAAAAATGCAACAGCTCTATATCGTCAGTCGCTTAATTCTCTCGGACTCACTGCTTTTCGCTCTATACAGCGTAAATATATACGATTAATCGTGGACGCGCGACTGAAAAAGATGGGCTAAAAGAGCTGCAGAACAAGCTGCTCGGAGAGGCGCGCGAAGATAAGCTTGAAGAGGTCACGGCAGCGCCGCGACACGAGAAGCCGGGCGCGAGCTTTGAAGTGCGGGCCGTTGGCCGG
Source organism: Eupelmus urozonus (assembly GCA_900480035.1). Taxonomy (NCBI): domain Eukaryota; kingdom Metazoa; phylum Arthropoda; class Insecta; order Hymenoptera; family Eupelmidae; genus Eupelmus; species Eupelmus urozonus. Next base: position 63,946 of record UELX01000182.1, on the reverse strand, counting down.
CGCTGCGGCACGCCGGCGGCCGTCTACGAACTTATTGCTGATGATCCGCGGTGAATGATTGCGCAGTTGTGTGCCTGTTGACGCTCCCGGCGCCGGGAAAGACTCGGACCTTTCGATGGCCAGCTTTACGAACTCGGAATTTTGCAGGAGGGTCTGGGCGTCAACATGCCTCAGGTCGCGCACGTCGTACTCGTCGATCTTCTTGATCACGTCACCCTTCTGGAGATCATCGTTCTCAGACTGCAAGCAAACGTAACGAAGAATTTTCATTAATTTTTTTTCTTTTTTTTTAGGGATGATTGGGTTTTTGTTAATGTTATTTATAATTGGCTTGTACATCGCCGTGTGATGTTGGAATGTCCGCGTTGCTATTTATCATTGAATAAGCGCATTGTTAAGAGTGCAGAAATGTTGATTCGAGCGGCCGCGCGCTTGTTATGTCTGTGACAGCGGAAAAGGGTAATTAAAATTGAATTAATTTATGAATATAGAAGTAGCAGTCGCAGGTTTGCGCTGTATAATTTATACCGCTCTTTGCCAAGTTGTTTACTTGAAATTTAAAGTAGTCATTTTTTTTTCTTTTTTATTTTAAGAATGAACTTTTAATAGATTTGGCAACTTGATTCTCCCCAGAAATTCGCGGGATATAAAATACCTTAACAATTAAACAAGAAAACGGTCGATCATCATCAAATTTTACTTTCATCAATTTTTTTGCTGTTTCATATTTTTAGATTATACTTAATGTACTTAATTGATTTTCTTACATCCATAACAATACGAAACATTTAAAAAACGTTATTATAACATTAAAAACATCATTGAAACGTTTTTAAAACGTTTCGTACTATTAAAGATTGAATTTAATGCAAAAATCGCAAAAATTCATTGATTTTAACGTAGTATGTATAATGTTCTTTTTCTATGCAATGTACGTAAAGCACATCATCCATTTTACGAAATTCAACAAAAAAATAAGTATTGTTTCACACATGTGTAAAAATTGAGTCTTGAATAAAGGGATTATTTTTAAAAACTAGCCCTTTTGCAAGAATTAACGTTTTCTGACTTGTAAAGTACGAAGACTACACTATCAATGTACGATCGAAAATTTTACTTCCAGTACACGTGCATTAAATTCAGTGAGTAATTTAATATTGTACATTAATCTTTAGAGGATCGAAATTTAATCTACTATTAAGAGTATTACATTAAGAGTATAATTTATAAGCATCAAACAAGACCAATGGAGTTCGAACTCAGTTTTAATGAATTGAGACACACATGTCTTACTCCAACCCTCTGAAGGTTAAATCCAACTACAGCATATTATATTATATGTAATGCAAATAGTGATTTTAAATTCAATAAAAATATAAAAAATTTGATATATTTACTTAAGTACATTGCATTAGAATTAATGCAATTATTGTGCATCAATGTTACTTTAAATTACGTATTGAAAAATTTCCTTTCAGTACTTTTGCATACATAAAATTTAATAAAATTTTTTTGTAGTATCAAATTTTAAATTAGAGAAATATTATAAGGGAAGTATATTTAGCTTATCATATCCGTCCAGATTATGGTTAATTTTTTACCAGGATTGTTTTGACAAATCGAATTAAAGATAGTCTACTATAAACGAAAGGTAATGTTACTTAATTCACTTCCTAAAATATTTTACTTGATTTTTATAACCGGGAATCAACACTTTGCAATTTTATTTATCACTATCAAAATTATTCACTGCATAAAAACTTAATTGAAAGTAAATACTTTCAACAAACACTTTCGAAGTCTTTTAACTCATACACTATAATCATATTACCAAACTAGATCACCCACAACACTGGAAAACCATATTAAATCTGTATCCCAGCAATACATCGGAGCATCATACAGAAGTCAAGTATAAGCGAGCAAAAAAGGAAAAGACAAGGCCAAGGGACTCACACGGGTGACGACCAAGGGCGTGCCCAAATCAGATCCACCGGCGATGCTGATACCCCAGGGCACGTTCAGGCTCGGCCTTCTCAGTTTCACGGTCAGCGTCTGCCGCCTCGTCATAATCCGCGATACTCACAAACTCAGCCGGCGGCCACACGATTTTATAACTTTAAAATTGAAAAAAAAAAAATTAACGATAAAAAAAAGCGTTGAAATGAGGAGCGAGCGCTACGAGCGATTAGAAAAGAAAAAAACAAAGCACTGTCAAGATGTATATGAGATGATGATAGCGCTGCGAGCGAATCGACGGTCCAGGGGCCACTGTGCGCTCGGTCCGCGATCGGCTCTAATGTAGGGCTAAGTTGACTTTGACAGGCCTTAGGCGGCAATTGCGCGCACACCCCAGCAGCCGAGAGTCGTCGAGCCGGGATTATGAGCCAACAGTTCGCTCTCTTTCTCTCTTCTCTCGCTTTCGTCCGTTCGTTTTGCGCGCTCGGCTCGCCGTTCGGTTTTCCTTCTGCTTGCCTATCTCTATACGACTCTAAAGCCAGCTTGCAAGCTCTGTACAAGCGGCGCGAGTATACCCTCTGCGCGATCTGGCCTCGTTTTACTGTTGGCATGGGCTTCTTTTGTATTGTCTTCTGCTCACCTCTCTCTCTCTCTCTCTCTCTCCCTCTCTTTCTCGCCTTTCTCCTCTATTCTCATCAGCCGATCTCTCGCAAGCTCCTCTTGGTTCTCGTATTTTCACTTGATTTTTATGAGCTGCAGATAGATGCTTTGGCTTTAATAGTTTGGAAGTATATCGACTTTGTGGGATTGTTGAAAATAAAAAAACTTTTTTTTTAAAGCTTTAGAAAATTAAAACAAGATTGTCGATGCTAAATTTGTATGTTCAGAAATGCATAAGATGCGAGAAAAAAATTATTTGCTTTACGCATAAGTTAAACTTATGTTGTTTTGCTTACAAGATGTGGAAGGGAAGCTTTATTCTCATCTTTTAAAACGTTCAATCTTGTTTTAATTCACTGTAATATCCTTCATTAAATTTAGTGTGCATGTATCGACAGAAAAATTTTTAGTGTACATTAAGATAACATTAATGCATAATGTTGATTTTAATGCAAACGTAACGTGCATTAGGTGAATATATTATATACATAATCCGAGCTTTTGCTTCTTGTACATGAACATAAAATTCAATAAAAAACCACTGAGCAGTGAAATTCTTTAAAAAATTTAAGTTTTATTAATTACAATGACAACAATTCGAACAGCCAATACATCTCTGCAACTAAAATACAATGCAATCTAGAACAAAAGCAATAAACCAATCGCTCCAACCCAAAAGCTCTCAAAGCGAACCATCGCAAAATAAACTGTCCACCCCGTCACGCAGAACTAATCGAACCTTCCACCCAGCCAACTCGCTCGTATTTCGCGCGTGGCGCCGATAAGCCGGGGGCCTGCTCCGATCGCGTCATATATATCTCTCAGAGATCACACTCGGCTCGCAGCGCGTAAATATAGAGAGCCACGCGTTGTTGCAAAAAAAAGTCAATTTAAGACAGCGGCCTACCTCCAATCCGATCAAATCCCCTCGCACCCCGGCGACGGTTAATTCGGTTCCTCACTCGCTCGCAGAGGCAAAAGAGGCAAAGGAAACGCGCCCATCAAGAGGAAGACGAATCGGGAATAATACACCGGCAGGATAGATTCTTTTTTATCCTCTCTCTCTCTACTTACGTAGGTCTCAAAGTAGTTGGCGATCCGGAATCGCAATCTCGTCGACATGTCGCTGGTTATCGATTCAGCCGGCGCAGAGAGAGAAAAAGCTGTCTAGTCCCCCCTCCTCTTCCGTCGAGATTAGGCGTGTAGATAGGGCCTCGGGATGCTGGAAGAACAGGGAAGTAGTCGCACGGGAGTAGAGAGAGATCCGATCCGATCGATCTGATGACTTTACCTCGTCTCAGCCGATCGCAATAACCCCCGGGCCCACACACCGATCCGTTAATCAGAGAATCCGCTCCGGAATCCAGGTGCATATGTCTCTGTGTCTGTGCGTGTGCGTATGTGCGAATGTGAGAGTGAGAGACGTAAAGGGACGCGCCGATTGACGGGCATTGCTGTTTAAGAGGGATAAAGAACGCGAAGGGGGCAAATAAAGAGAGGAGAAAATGCGCGCTGCACTCGATTTAGCAGGCTAGAGATGTGGCGAAGGGAGACGATGCGCTGATCTCTGGGGTGTCTTTTTTGCGGCTTTTACTTTTGTTCAAGCTGCAAGAGTGAAGAATTGCGAGCGCGCGGAGGGATGGGAGGGGAAGAGTTGAGAGCTGACTTTGTTTTCTAATAACAAATTGGTAGATGGTGAATCGTTTGTTGAGAGGGAAAAGGTTTTTGGTTCTAGCGCTGAGTTATGTTGCGATTCAGCAGCGAGCGCTAGAAGCAGTGATGATTAAATCGAACGCTCTGAAAACGTTTGAACCTTCCTTTGAGAAGTGTTACCTTTTTTTGTTAACAAGAAACGTTTTAAACTTAAATAATTAAATTTACAACATAGACAAATCTGTTTCTCACTTCTTTTGATAAATAATAATGTTGATGTAATATAGATATGTTTAAAAACTTGTAGCTTTTGAAAAAATGTATAGATTTATATAATTTCTCGTCGTGATTGAAAATATTAAACTAGACGATCCTCGTATAATGTTTACCCTGAAAAAGAAAGTAAAAGATTCGTATTTAGAGACTGCGCAGGTATATAAAGCGAAAAGGAGCGAGATACGAAGCGTATGCGATAAGAATTTAGCAAGCAGCGTCAATGACCTAGTGAATCGGTATGCCGGCTCAATATTTCGGACTCGAGCCCAAGAATTAATTTAACCCGATGACAGTTAAATATGCCTCTACATATCTCGTGCAGTAATAAATCTACGGTGGATATATCGATTTATTTATATTAAATGACAAATTGATTTTGTTCGTAATAAAAATTATGATCACCATTATAACGCTATAGATGTGCAATAATAAGATTTCGGAAAACTTAAATCTCTTAAATATTCACAATATAACGTAAGTTTAAAATTTTTACCATTACTTTTAACATAACTATACTTTAGTTTTAATTAAAAATGAAAACAATAAAATATGTTGTAAAGCAAATTTTTCAGAATGATCTTTGGTATTTAAAGTCAATAAATGCGTGTTATAAATGAACTGTATAACGAAATATGTAAGCTTTTTATAACTTTTCTGCATCATCATAAAATAGATTTAAAAGAAGTTATCAGCTTACAAGAAATTAAATAAATCGGTGTGCATAAAAATAGTATAACTTAACTTTATGTTTTGTAAGTCTATAATCATAAAAATTATTATTCCACAATCAACAAAATTATATTGAAGTGTTATTTAATGATTTTAATTATATTACATTATGCTGTAATAACTGAATTCTATAGTCACTTATATCTGCGTTTAAATTCTATGTTGCAGGATGACGTTATATTATTGGCAAATGATCATATTTTCTATTTGCTAACATTTCGATGTATTTTACAAATTCAAAATTTTAAACAAACGCGACTTATTTTTAATACATGCTATCAGTTCAATTGCTAAGTAAACTGATCGTCGAATTGTAATATATCTAATATTTATTATAATTAAATTTCTGCAAAATAACTTTTTATTGGTAGTTACAAAAATTTAAAACTAATTATAAAATAATGTTATATTAAAAAAAAAAAAACAGTATTGATATATATTTTTGGATTAGATATATTTATATTTTAAGTCATCATATAATCAACTTTATGATCCGAAATAACTGGTCAGAAACAACTTTTACAACTACTTGTAATCATCTGAAATTATTTAAAAATTTTCTAAATGTAAAAACTTTGGAAGTTTTATTAATAAAAATGTACTGAAATTAAAATTAAAATGACTATTATTTCAAATTAGTTAATTTTTTAAACATTTAAATCAGCTAAATAACAAGAGTGTACTGCATAATTCATTTTGTATCTTAGGTCTAATCTAAAAATATATTATTAACAATTTTGATAGACTTTCAGATTCAATATCACATACTGGGTATTAATTGATTAATGAATTAATGCACAAAAGTTGGCCCGAGTCCGTCAAAAAAAAAAAAAAAAACCATTAGCGACTTGAGATGCAGTATAGTCGGCAATGACTCGTTGACCTCTTTCTGTTGGTCCCCCAAAGATGCTCTCGTCGATCGCGTAATATTGTGACAAGGTCATATTCGCGATACCTATATAATTCAACTGTGAACCATTTTGCAAAAATCTTTTTTTTTAACAGTAAAAATTTATTAATTTGATATAACTTTTACTCAGTATTATTATAATAAATTGTTCTTTTAAAATTCATTTTAAAATTACTATTCCTTTTGAGAATTAAAATTTATAATTTAAAAAAATGTAATAAATGTACAAATTAACCATTATTATAAAAATTTTAAAAATAAATATAAGTCAATTTAATTTTAATATATTGATGAAATTGATCTTACTTAAAATATATATTAGAAATAACAGAAACTGATTTTAGTTTTAAATAATTTTTTTATTAATTTCATGATCTTATGATAAAATGTAAAATGACCTTAACTTAAAACTTCATCCTATGTGGGTATTGACTGCTCCGCAGTCCAAACATTGTTGAAAGGTAAGCAAAAAGCATTTTTTTGTCCTTATTTTTCTTGATAGCATCAATTACAAGTTTGTCAATAGTTTTTTGATCTGACTTTCTTTGATCACTTGGTTTATATGATTCCTTCTTCTTAGCAAAAATATCTCCTTCTTCTTTTTTAGCACGCTTATCATGTTTCCTCTTAAAATAATCATCATTAATATGTTTTGGCAGTTTAACATCAGCTAAGTTGATTCTTGTACTAGTGGCCAATACGTAAATTTGGTTGATTCTTCTTAATGGGCAAGCATTGATTAGAAAGGGTCCTAAAAAATAATTGTAAAATGAAATATTATTTCAATAATTAATACATACTAAAATACTTGAAAACTTTATTTTTCCTACTATATTGTTGTTAACAAATATGGAGCAATTTTACATTACAATTGATTTAATAATTATATATTGACTAACCTGTGACAAGAAGCAAGCCACTCTTTAAGTGTTTTAAAAGAACAACACGTTATCCCTTATGAGGACCAGCTAAAAGAATGAGAATGGTTCCTGGTTTCAGTGATGGTCTTATATACCTAGTATGATCCTTAAAACATTTTTTAGCTGGATGTGGTACGATACGATCTGCAGTAGGATAATTTGCTTTCCTTTTTTTCAACAAAACAGTCCTAGTTCCTCCATTTTTTTCTCCACCAATTTTCTTTTCAATAGTTACAAGTTTTTTAGGAACTTCCTGTGAATTTCATATTATTGTTAGTAAATTACAAATGCTTCTAAACAATGGATTACAAATTTAAAGAAGGTAAAGACTTACCTTTTTAGGTGTCTTTTTGCCAATAAACTTGTAAATAGCCTTTTTATGATACATACGACTGCGACTAAATCTGTAAACTCCATTTCCTAAATCATAATTCCTAGGCCTTCGAACTTTCTTTTTTCCATCCTTTGCAGTAGTTGCAGATGTTTTAGAGACAGCAGCTGCTTTAGGAGCCGCCGGTTTTGCCTTAGTATCCGCCATCTAAAGAAGAAAAATGAAAAAGTAATATCCAATGTTTGTATTTGTTAAAAGTTAATTCCTGTATTTTGAAATTTTTATAATTGAGGTTATGAGGTTATGAATACAGGTTATGTTTACAATAACAAAATATTAATTCCAAAAGTTATTCTTACTGATTAAGTAAAAACTTAAAGATATTAAACGTATAAGCAATTATAAAATTTTAATAATTTAAATTAAATAGTTAAATTATAACGCTCAATATGTTAACCGGTTTTTAGATCAACATGGTAAGATTTTTAGCGGTTTTAAATTAAAAATTCTGAAATATTTGAAAAAATGGCTCAATGGCATTTGTGTATAACGATTAAAAAATAATTCATTCATAATAATAAATTTGTAAGAAATGTTTAATTTTAGAATAAATGGATTATTTTTCAATAATCTTCATTGCATTGTCTCACTTACCGTGAGTGACGAGTCAGACCCAGGCGAAAAGATAGGCAAAAGGCAATCCACGATGCCGCAGGTACCCGAAATTGTAAAGGTAAGCGTTATGTGACGTTAATATTTTAAGACCGTCAAGAATCAAAAAGCGGATAGTTTAAAGATTTTTCTTAATTTAATATATTCTAAAAATTATATTAACTATTATTATTGATTAAATAAGTATTATTTTTATTTTTGAGAATTATCTTAAACAATAACGTCTTTTAATGTATTACTATATTCTGACTTATTCATTTTTGTTTAATGTACATACAGTGATTTCATTTTCAATTTGTAATAAAAAATAATATTATTTTATTAAATCTTAGTCACGATACAAAAATTTAGATTTTTCTTTTTAAACATCTAGAAAAACATTTAAAATGTACAATTATACATGTAAGGATGCAATTACACAAAAAGTTTAATAAAGTCCTCTAAAGTTTTAAATTCTTTGAGCGGTACATTGCTGAGGCGCTAAGCGAAAGACTCGCTGTTTCTAAAAGCTTTCAAGAAGACTATAGATTCTGTAAAATTAAAGGGAGTATTTTATTTTCTTAAACATGTAAAACAAATTTTAGAATTCGCCGACCGAGCTCTTTAACTCTGTTATCTGTCAAACATCAATTTAAAGATATCGTGCGACGTGATATTAAAAAGTTATTAAGAATTCCACACACACTGACTCAGGCTTCAAACGACTGATTGATTTACCGTACCATATCGTACCTAATAATTGCATTATGTGATAATTATAGACTGACTTCAATTGTAATTATGTAATATAAAACTATGTATAATTTATTTATACTTTAATGTACAATAATAAAATAAATCTGTCATAAAATATTTCGTATAAAAATAGAAATAGTAAAAAATTATAGTGTATGTACATTTTTTTATTTATGAGTATTCTTCACTGATACCACGTGCAATAACCATTCTTCGAATTTCACTCGTTCCTGCACCTATTTCATATAATTTTGCGTCCCTCAAGAGACGACCAGTCGGATAATCGTTGATGTATCCATTACCACCTAAAATGTAATTATATATATATAAAAAAAAATAATTATAAGTAGTATATTAATATTATAATAACTACCGAGTATTTGTATTGCATCAAGAGCAGCTTTTGTAGCATTTTCAGCAATATACAAAATCACAGCAGCGCAGTCTTTTTTGTTACAGTGACCACTATCGCAGGCTCTTGCAACAGAATATAGATAACTCCTACTGGCACACAGAGATGTGTACATATTAGCCAGTTTTCCCTAAAATATGCAAAAATAGTTCTCAATATATAATTTCTAATAGACTATTAAACGAATTTGATTAAAAGAAAATATACTTGTATTAGCTGAAATCCCGCGATATTTTGACCAAACTGCTTCCTCGTGTGAGCGTATTCAAATGCAACATCGCAGCAAGCTTGCATAATTCTATCAATTTCATTTCATATATTTTAATATTTTTTAAAATCCGATACTGTGACTTATTTTATTTACCTACCCTAATGGTCCAGCAGCTAAGATAAGCCTTTCTAGATCCAAGCCACTGAGAAGAACATAAACTCCTTTATTCTCCTCACCAAGCATGTTGACCGCTGTAAATAATTCACATTAGGTTTTTCATTCTTAAAACCAAAATACCTATAATTTAAAAGAACAAATCTTCCTCACCAGGAACTTTACAGTCTTGGAAAATCAGTTCACCAGTGTTGGAGCCTCGCATTCCGAGCTTGTCAAGCTTTTGAGCTGTGCTAAAACCTTCGGTGCCCTTCTCAACAATAAACGCGCTGATTCCGTGCTGCTTTTTCGCCGCATCTGGATTAGTTCGTGCATAAACAATGAAAACATCCGCGTCGGGGGCATTAGTGATCCAAAATTTATTCCCGTTGAGAACATAGTAATCGCCTTTTTTCTCGGCCCTCAGCTTCATCGATACCACGTCAGATCCGGCGCCGGGTTCTGACATCGCCAGGGCTCCTACGTGCTCACCGCTACATAACTTTAATTGGGAATGAAAAATAATAATTATTAATAGTATTTAATAACAAAATATAGAATTGAGTAGGAATAATTACTTTTGGAAGGTACTTGAGCTTCTGTTCTTCGGTACCGTTTCGATGAATCTGATTGACGCAAAGATTCGAATGAGCGCCGTAGCTTAGCGCTATTGCTGCGCAAGCGCGACTTAATTCTTCCATAATAATGACATGATCGAGGTAGGCGCCACCGGTACCTCCGTACTGTTCTTTAGCAGTGATTCCCAATAAACCGAGATTGCCCAATTTTTTCCAAAATTCCTGTGGGAATGTCAACGTGATTAAATCGTGATATTTATTTTAATGTCAAGTTATCGAAAATATAAATTTAAAAAGTATTGTAAACTTTTTTCTGTGACGTAAGCGAGTCTGTAGTTTTGTTTACTCACTCGAAGGTCATCGAACTGATTCTTTTTGTCGATCTCAGCAGCTTTCGGAGCGAGCTCGGCCTGGGCGAAATTAAAGACCAAATTTCGCAACTAAAAAAAAAATAACAACAATTTAGTCATTACAAAACCAGTTGCTCCGAAACACTTTTTCGCACGCTCGCGTACTCCAGTCACGCAACGCGCTATTAGCTCGCGCTTGGTAAAAGTGTGTTACGTACGCCGGCAATGACTTGCTGACCTGTTTCTGCTGATCCGTCAATCCAAAGACATTCTCGTCGATCGGGTAATACTGCGACGAGGCTCGGCAGCTGAGCGGAACGGCTGCGGGCGATCTCCTGAAAATCGGATTGTCGATCAGCTGTTGTCGGCTCGCGAGGAAACCGATGCTTCTGCGAAGTGCGAAGCTGCTCATGGCTTCTGTTTAAAACTGTAACGATCGACGTGTGTTCTAGATTCTTTCTAAAATTTTGAATTTATGAATTATTAGAAATTTTTCTTTTTTTGTTATTACCTTTCCAGCACTAAACACTGGCGGATTTTTGTTTTTCTCGGAGTACACTGTAAGAGTTCTTACATGCGTGTGCGGTTTCTTTGGAAGACTGTTAGAGACTAATGACGACGATAAGACAAACAGCTCAGAAGCGAATATGTATGCGTATTTTATATGTATTCGACGAGTAAATCAGAAAACAGATAATGAAGCGCTTCCAACGTCACCGATTGTTGCTTTCTGTATCAGACTCGCAAAACGCGCGATCGTAAGTATTCGACGTATATGTGGATCCGTGGGGGGCTCGCACATGCGCGTGTTATCTATTACACCTTTTTATTATCGAATTCATCTTATTTTCGGTTAGAAAAAACAATGCGTTTTAATTTTGTTACAGTATGTTGTAAAGTACTTATGTTTTAATTTGTTTTAAATATATTTATTTATATAATTCAAGTGCATATTCTATAATGACCACAGAAATTAAACTAATTTTAAATTAAAACTATGATTATATTTAGTCAACTTCAGTAATTCAATTTTATAATTTCTTTAATTTTGCAGTATAAAATTTATTTTTTAACTTAATAATAATGTTTTACTCAGATGAGGCCGCTATACTTATGCTTGTGTTTGTATCTCTTCATGACTTAACTTGAAATAAAAAAAAACAAGAAGTAAAGGGGAAAAATATGACTGAAAGTATGAGTTTTGAGTATTTTATTGCAATAATTTTATAGGGGGTCATCAAGCAATCAGAAAAGAAAAAAATTGTTGAAAATTAAAAATTTAACATGACTCTTAAAGTGCCTCCACAGGGCCCCTTGATTATAGTAGGATGATCGAGTCAGCGTAACGCGGCTATCTTAACAATAACTTAATAACTTGAAATATTCTTCAGAAAATTTTTCAGAGTTAAAATCTCAAGAATTTTAATAAATTTTTTTATTGTTATATCTTTTATTTCGTCATTTTTTATATTATTATGTGTTATATATATTTTTTAAAAATTATAGGTAAAAGAATTGATGCTGAGAGGAATAGAGAAGAAATGATGAAAAAATGGAACCACTTTAATATAATTGTTTTTGTTTTTGCGTTCGGTCGCTATTTGCCTTATCTATTTATCTTATGTTTACTTTAATTTGTAAAGGGTTAACTGCCGGTATAATTATTTAAAATAAAATAAATAAATAAATGTAATATAAAATATATTGCATATTATTATTTTTTTTATGAATCTTATTTGTATAACTAAATTTTTCCGATAGGGGGTGTTGATTTTCAATGCTTATTCCCATTGTTGCACATGGCGACGCGTGCGTAGAATCAGCCGTATGCGGCATGTGTTTCTGCATGTTTACATAAGCTCGTTCCAAAATGCCGCTTTTTAAAATGTTTTATAAGTAAATGTCTTTGAAAATTACTTAATGAAATATCCTCTTTTAAAATGGGATCGCGCAAAAATTTCGACAGTACCTCCAATTTAAAGTTGGAGGATAAAAAGTATAACAAAGTTGTACAGCACATACAGGTTAGTTGAGGTTATGATTTTTAAAAATAATTTTTTTACAAGACTATTTACTAAGTTTTTTGTTAATATTTGTTTCAGAACAAATGGAAACTAGTTCCAGCGTTTCTTAAAGGCAAAGGTTTAGTAAAACAGCATATTGACTCATTTAACTATTTTATAAATGTTGAAATAAAAAAAATTGTCAAAGCCAATGAAAAAGTTCTTAGTGATGCTGATCCATTATTTTATGTGAAGTAAGAATAATATTTTACTAATACTAAGTTTAATAAAATATTGGTAATATTAACATAATTTTTATATAATTTAGATACTTGAATGTTTCCATTGGAACCCCTGATGTTGAAGAAGGATTTAGTGTATCAAGACCTACAACACCACACGAATGTCGTTTAAGAGACTTAAATTATTCTGCTCCAATTACAGTCGATATAGAATATATGCGAGGACATCAACCAATAATTAGAAATAATTTATTAATTGGCAGGTACATAAAAATATTTTTATTCTCCATTGAGTCAAATTCAAGTGGTTTAAAATTTAATTGTATACACATTGTATGCTTTATATGGTTTTCTTATTATTTTAGAATGCCTATCATGTTGAGAAGCTCAAATTGTGTGCTGTCGGAAAAGTCAAACTTTGAATTGGCAAAAATGAATGAATGTCCTCATGATCCTGGTGGTTATTTTATAATTAATGGACAAGAAAAAGTTATTTTAATTCAAGAACAAATGCTTAGAAATAGAATTATATTAGAAGAGGACAGTAAAAATTGTATTGTTGCATCATGTAACAGTGCAACTCAAGAAAGAAAAACAAAAACCAATGTAATCGGTAGAGCTGGAAAATACTATTTACGACACAATATTTTTCAAGATGTAAGAAATTGATTTAATTTTATTTAAACTGAATATAAATATTTATATTTTCAAAATAATAATAATTTTATCAAAAAATTATGTTTTGGGTGCTTAATTTTACAGGATATACCAGTTATTATAATATTTAAAGCAATGGGTATTGTATGTGATCAAGAAATCGTTCAACTTATTGGTACAGAGGAAGACTTTGTAAAAAAGATTTCATCCAGTCTTGAAGAAAGTCATATTCTTGGAATTTTTGCACAAAATCAAGCTTTGAAGTAAAAGAAATTATTTATTTTAAAAATTATTTTTTTTATTATAAAATAAAATTATAACTGTATGTTATTTTCAGATACCTAGCAAACAAAAGAAAACAAAAACGTTTTACAGTAGTGAAAGCCAGTGTCACGGATGAATTGAAAGATGTTTTAGCCTCTAATATCTTGAATCATGTTCCTGTAAGTAACTATTAATTGTGTATAGAATTAAATAATTGGTAAATTATATTTATTAAAAATTAATTTTTTTTTTTTAGGTGATTGATTTTAACTTTAAATTAAAAGCAACATATCTTGCATTAATGATACGAAAAGTTATGATTGCACAAACGGATGGAAAGTTGATTGATGACAGAGATTACTATGGTAATAAGAGATTGGAATTAGCTGGTTCATTGTTGTCATTAATGTTTGAAGATTTGTTTAAAAGGTTTAATTGGGAAGTAAGTGTATGATTTTTATCGTCCTAAGTAAATTGTAACACAACAAATTTTAAATAAAATTTATTTCTCTTCAGCTGAAACAAATAGCAGACAAGAATATACCGAAAATTAAAGCAGCTCAATTCGATATTGTTAAACATATGAGGCATGATTTAATCACAAATGGATTGGCTTGTGCAATATCGTCTGTAAGTTTTTTTATTAACATATTAATTTTTCGATTAATTATTAGAATCATTTTATATAAATTTAATTTTTTTTTTATCAGGGAAATTGGACCATCAAGAGATTTAAAATGGAAAGACATGGTGTAACTCAAGTGCTCTCTCGTTTATCTTATATTTCTGCTTTAGGAATGATGACAAGAGTAAACTCACAATTTGAAAAAACTAGGAAAGTATCAGGTCCACGTTCATTACAACCTTCTCAGTGGGGAATGTTATGTCCTAGTGATACTCCTGAAGGAGAGGTAAAAATTCAGTTTTATTGTACAATTTGTATCACAAATAATATATCTTAATATTAATATATAACATACAATAATAATTTGAGTTTTGAATATTATTTGTAGGGATGTGGTCTGGTAAAGAATTTAGCTTTAATGACTCATATAACAACAGAAATAGAGGAAGAGCCAATAATGAGATTGGCTTTTAATCTAGGTGTAGAAAATGTAAATATTTTAGGTGGTGAAGAAATTAATAATAAGGATGTATACATGGTCTTTTTAAATGGTAACATATTAGGAATTGTAAAAAATTACTATAGATTAGTAACTGTTTTCCGTATGTTACGAAGAAAAGGTTTGGTGAATCAATTTGTATCAATTTATCCTCAGCATCAGCATAGGTAATTTATTACTTCTATCTTTGTTCGTTTAATATATTGTTACAACATCAAATAACGTTTTTTATTATTATATTATAGATGTGTACAAATTAGTTCTGATGGAGGTAGATTATGCAGGCCATATATCATTGTTGAACATTGTCAACCGTTAGTTAAAACAGAGCATATCAAATTTCTTGAACAAGGAGTTAGGAGTTTTGAAGATTTCTTACACGATGGTATTATAAAAAACTAGTTTTATTTTTAAACTTTTTCAAATTATTTATAAAATTAAACCATGTATAATCTCTCTTTTTCATACTTTCAGGTTTAATAGAATATTTAGATGTAAATGAAGAGAACGATAGTTTTATTGCTTTTAGTGAATCTCACATAAAAGAAGGCATTACTCATTTAGAAATAGAACCGTTTACATTACTTGGTGTATGTGCAGGGCTTGTTCCTTATCCTCATCACAATCAAAGTCCTAGAAACACTTATCAATGTGCTATGGGTAAACAAGCCATGGGCACTATTGCCTATAATCAGCGAAATCGAATCGATACTTTGATGTATAATTTAGTTTATCCACACGCTCCAATGGTCAAAACTAGAACAATTGAATTAATTAATTTTGATAAACTTCCTGCTGGTCAGAATGCAATAGTAGCTGTTATGTCTTACAGTGGTTATGATATTGAAGATGCTTTGATTTTAAATAAAGCTTCAATAGATCGAGGATATGGTAGATGTTTAGTGTACAAAAATTCCAAGTGCATTTTAAAAAAATATGCAAACCAGACTAGTGATAAAATCATGGGACCACTCATAGATGCTACAACAAAGAAACCCACCTGGAAACACGAAATTATAGATAATGATGGTATTGCCGCGCCTGGTGAGATGGTAGAAAATAAAAAAGTCATGGTCAACAAGTCAACTCCGTCAGCAAACACCGGACCTGTAAACACAGGTAGCCAAACACAAACTGAATACAGAGAGGTTCCAGTAGTGTACAAAAATCCCGTTCCCGCTTACATCGAAAAAGTTATGATTTCTAGTAATGCTGAAGATGCTTATTTAATAAAAATTCTTCTGAGGCAAACACGAAGACCAGAAATCGGTGATAAGTTTAGTAGTCGTCATGGTCAGAAGGGTGTTACAGGTAATGGTTTTGATAATTTTTTTTTTTTATTTTTCATTATCATAAGTAATAATATTTTCTTTTTAGGATTAATTGTCGAGCAAGAAGATATGCCATTCAATGACTCAGGAATTTGTCCTGACATGATTATGAACCCTCATGGTTTTCCATCTCGTATGACAGTGGGAAAATTGATTGAGTTACTTGCTGGAAAAGCTGGTGTACTCAAAGGAAAGTTCCATTATGGAACAGGTACGTTTTTTAAATATTAATGTTATAAAAATAGTGGTAATAGAAATAATTTCTATTTTATTGTATAGCTTTTGGAGGATCCAAAGTAGAAGATGTTTGTGAAGAATTAGTAAGTCAGGGTTACAATTACCTTGGGAAAGATATTTTCTACTCTGGTTTAACAGGAGAACCACTTCAAGCTTATATTTATTCTGGACCTGTAAGTTTAAATTAAATTCTTATAAAAACAGAAATAACTTATTATATCAAATTTTGACATTTGAATGCGAAATAATAAAATTGAAACTATCTAAATGAAACAATGTTTTGTCCCGCCGGCCGAAGCGTACTTATGATCTATGATGAATATGGCAATTTTTCTCGATCAATGTTCAGATAAAAAATTTGATATAATTATGATTATAAATACTGACAATATTTTACCATCTTTAATGTTTTAAATTCTAAAGCTTATGTACTAATATAAAATTCCTTATGATAACGTTACTAAATCCACCGAAATATGGAGAAATGTCGGTAAAATATTTAATTTTAGTACAGAATACTGTAGTTAAATAAAAATCGTTTCAATTTTATTAAATTACAAAAATAATTTGATACATTGCACATTAAGCACTATAATTCAAATGCGTCGTTGATTTTCAACAGGTGTACTATCAAAAACTGAAGCACATGGTTCAAGATAAAATGCATGCTCGTGCGCGTGGTCCAAGGGCAGTATTAACGAGGCAACCTACCGAGGGTCGATCAAAGGACGGCGGTTTGAGATTGGGAGAAATGGAAAGAGATTGTCTCATTGGATATGGAGCCAGCATGATGCTCATCGAAAGGTTAATGTTATCAAGTGATGCTTTCGATGTTGACATATGCAATAAATGCGGTTTGATGGCTTATAGTGGCTATTGTCACAGCTGTCGATCCAGTGCATGCGTTTCAACAATTACCATGCCATATGCTTGTAAATTATTATTTCAAGAGTTACAATCTATGAACATTGTTCCTAGATTAACTCTTAAGAATTACTGTGACTGAATAATAAATAATCATTATACATAATTTATCATTTAAAAAGTATTTTTATTAATTTTTCTTGGTAATGAAATTAATTTTTTAAGTATTAATCAATTTTAAATGTAAAATTAAATAAAAATATTTAAATTTAAATTTATCTAGAAAGCTTTATGTTCTTTTAAAGTTACTCAAATTAAAATATTACTAAAATCTTTAAAATTTGAAAAGATGAAAATTCGATAAATTTTTGTTCCAAATTCCAAAATGGATAAATAGATAAGATAGGTATAGATAGATAGATAAATTTATTGCACATTCTAATACAAATGTTATACATTTAAGATATTTAATAAAGAATTTGGCATTTTGCCGATTCAGTAAAAATGCAATATTCATTTTCAATAATACTTAATTAATATAAAATCTATAAGTCATAATTTAAAACTGTAGTAAAAAAATGTAAAATCTAAATAGATATTAAGATCGAGGAATAAGAAATCGAACCGCCAACACGCACGTAATCGCGCCGCTGGCGGCGGGAAACGGCGGTGGAACTCGCCTCTCGGCGGCCTCGCATAGTTTGCTCGGTAGTCGGCAAACAAAATCCGTATATTCGCGTCCTCCTCGGTTCAGACTCCGGCGCGCTCCTACGTTAATTTTAGCAAATAATGTAAAAAGTCGATCGGTTATATAGATCCGTCGATGCGCACAAAAGTCAAGTTCCTCGCGTCGGTGCAAGTCAGTCAAGTCCTCGAGTACATATAGGCGAGGCGGGAAAGCCGACGGCGACGCGGCGGTTGCCCCTTTGACTCCCCCGAGTCCCCGAGAATCGCGCTGAGGTGTCCCCTCCTCAAACGTAATTTACACTTTGCCGTTCGCGTTGTATCTGATTGAGTATAGTCGGGTCGATTCCAAAAGGCTCGTCGCGAGGCTGTGTGTGGTATTTTTCTCCAAAATTGAAGGAGCCGCGAGTGAGGCGGCTTCATTCAGGTGAAGCAAGATGAGCGCCAACAATTCTCAGCCGCTGTTCGCGTGCTCCAGGTGCTTTTCAAGGCATCCCTTCGAGGAGCTATCGTCCGGCCAGCAATTGTGCAAGGTTAGAAAATCAACAGTTTCACTTTCGCCCGCCGTCAATCGCAGACGCACGGGCTTTAACCTATTTTCAAGGTTACTATTATTGCGAATGCGTATTATTTAGTTTAACCTTCTCAAGGAGAGTAAACAATTTAAGCGAAAATTTGTCTGCTTGCTGACTGGTTTTTCCCAGTCCTGATCATTTTATTTGTCAAGGGCAATCGTTTCATTCGACTTAATAAATTGTTTTTATAAGCGTCAAATTTCGCCATTTGACTAGAGATAAAGCTTTATCATTCTATATGTATATTTATACTTATGTACACAAAATTGTTTTTCCTTACCATTTGCCAAAAATTTCTATACATAGGTCTTAAGTACTTCTTACAGATATCTGTTTATTATCGTTGTTCATTATATACTTAATTTATTCATTCATAATAGTCTCGATATAAGAAGCTGTATGTATTTAATTTTTAAACGTAAAATCTTCAAAAAGTTAAATTATTTATTCAGGAATGCAGAGGAACATTTCCTGTGGTCAAATGTACATATTGTAGGTCAGAATTTCAACAAACCTCGTAAGTATTAGTCAAAATCTATAAATTTCATGTCTGCGGAAGTTTTTAAGTCCAAATGTTTTATATATATCCTTTATTTTAGGAAAGGGAATACAAGCACGATATGCAAGAAGTGTGAGCAAAATGTAAAATCATTCGGCAAACCTTCAGCTTGTGAATACTGCAACACAATTGCTGCATTTATTGGAAGCAAGTGCCAGCGATGTACAAATTCTGAAAAACGTTATGGTCCACCTGTTACGTGTGAGCAATGCAAGCAAAAATGTGCCTTTGACAGACATGATGAAGATAAAAAAGTAATAATATCATAAATTAAAAATATTTTCCTTTTACTTTATTTAAATATTATTTATTAATCTTTTTTTCAATGTTTAGGTCGATGGCAAACTTTTGTGCTGGTTATGCACATTATCATACAAACGTGCTTTAGCAAGAACAAAACAATCGGATGCTGATAGAAAAGCTCACTTAAAAATGGTTCAAGCTAGAGCTGCAAAAAATAAAGAACAAAAGTTAGTCAACTTTTAATAATTTTAAATAATTAATTTTTAGTAATACGAATTTTTATTTTATAACAATAAAAATTTTTTAAAGGCCAAAGGGTCATAATAAAAGGCCAAACAGAGTAGATGTAACAAAACTTCCACCACAATCAGAAACAACTGATAGTAATGGTCCAACACCGGTTAAAGTAGGAAGAATGGCTGGAGTACATGACCCTCATGATCCTAATATTTCAGACCATGTAGTTGCTGTGACGTCACTGAAAGAAAAAATTTCAAACTTGCAAAAACAAATTTCTCAGAAAGATGGACAACTGCTTGCTAAAGAAAAACAAGTAAGCTATTTTTTTCATAGTATTATATTCATTCTTATGGAATTCTTATTAACTAAAGTCACTTTCTTCTGCAGATAACTGAATTAAAAGCTAAAAATTTTACTTCAGAAACAGAACTACGTAATAAAATGAAAACTTCAGAAAAAGAGTATGAAACTAAGATATCAAGTATGCAACTTAAAATTTCTACTTTGTTAAAAGAAGTAGCATCTTTGTCAAAAAGTACAAAAAGAGATAGATTATCTGGTGCAAAAAGTGAAGCAGGTACTAACAGTGGAAGTGGAACTGATAGTCCTGTACCTTGATAAGGTAGTCTTTAATACTGCAAAATTTTACTTTATGATTTGCTGAAATTTTTAACAAATTCATCAATTAACAAGTTGAAATTTTAAAATTTTTTAATGTCAGCAAATTATAATAAAAGCTTGCTTGCTTTAGCTTATAAAAATTAAATTGTATTAAAGTAATACGATCTAACTATAAAAATATTTTTAAATTATTTTCAGGGTATTGGTTAGCTTCATCGACGTTACATACTCAATGTCCAAATCCACTTGAAATATGTGGTTATTACATAGCAAATTAATTTCCGACCAGGAAAAAAATTGTATTATTTTTCTAATTACTATACATATGAATTATTCAACATGCTATTGAAATGATCAATTTATTTGTTGCCCGATTTCAGGCATTAAATAAATTGAAAGAAGAGATTTTAGCGTTTGTTTTTATTTTTCTTTTTTTTCTATGTGTACACTTTGTTCCCGCTATCCAAAACACATTACAATATAATGCGCTAGACCAAGATAAGAAGGATTTTTTGTATTTGTAAAGAAATGTACTATGATTCCATGAAGAAGCTGAACAAGTCTTTCCACAAAGAAAATAAATTTTACAAGAGTAGCTGACGCTCCTAATAAAACAGAAATTTACTTCAATTTTTAGAGTATTGGTGTAGTGAGGATTGATTTTGACGTGTTGTAACGATTAAGGAGCGGCTGCTATAATATTTTATTATTTATAATAAATGTAACGATACACCAACACCATGGTGATTGTAGAAAAATTTGCAATAAAAGTATGGAAAATGTACTTAAGATTGTTTATTGACATCTAAAATAATGAACAACTATAAATATAATGAGATTGAATAAGGTTGAATTAAAAATGTCTTATGAAACGATTGCTAAATATTATTAAATATCATTATACATGATTAACTGTAAAAATTAGAGAAGGTAGAGAAAGAAATTAACACTTATATAAATATCCAACAGCCATATATTTATTCTGTATTTTTAAGAAACAAATGCTAATTGAGCATTACCTATTTCATAATTATAATGATAATAAATGCGTAACAATTTATTATTTACGAAGTATAAGGATAATTAACATTTAATTTATAGTCGTTTAAATACGAATCGTGCGCGTGCACGCGATGTAAAGTACAGCGGTAGTTTTTTATTCATTTTTTTATTGTTTTATCATCGACTCGAGAGACAATAAAAACTAAATATTGCTTGTCCGTTGTCGAGGCGATTAGTCATTCGCTTCCTCGCTTTTTTATCTTCGATTGATGACTACTTTCAGTATTATCATTAATATCTTATATTTACAATGAAAATCACCCGTCTCGCTCTTTCGTGCACTAATATAACTTTTCCCCCCTCCCCTAACCACTTCTCTCTCTCTCATATCGCTTTCAACCCGCAGATTCGTGTTTCTTATTTTAAAATTTCGTTTATCGATTACATTTTATTTTATTTTTGCTGTGGTGCGTTGGTTGCAGGCAAGGCCGGATATCGGAGGCAATTTACAGAATGACAACCTTTGTTTTTTTGACTGAGCGTAAAAAATACCGTTGGGAGCATAAAAATCTACTTAGCTTTTCGAATATTCTTTAATTGACCATTACTTATCGGTTTTACTTCACGTGTACCAAATTATGGAAAAATTTCATACGTAAAACCGAACATGTATCTACTGCATTTTAGAAGCGTACGGTATATCGTGAAAATTACACTTTAAAAATAAGTAGACAAATATCCTTGAGTAGTTTCACGTGTAATGAAAATTTAAGTGTGATTTTTCATTTGGCGAAAAATTCCCGAGCAAACTAAAGAAAAAGCATCTCCCAACGAAATTTATTACGCCGATAATTCCGAAGAGGCTTCGTGCATCGGCATTTGTTGATTCATGTAGCTTTAGTAATGTAATTATAAGCACCTAGTACCGTTCATTTTTTTTTTTTTTTTTTGATTCATCGTGGCTATACATCTTATCGTTTACTTTTTTAAAATCGAGTCTGCCGCTTGTATTATCGCAATTCTCCTACCCCCGTTCCTTTTATTAAATCTTATTAGAAAAAGAATAACGGAAAAAAGTTCTTAAATCGTTACTGCGTTTACATCGTTATTAAATAGTGTATTGCTTGGCCTTGGCATTCCGTAGAATGCCCGAAACGTCCACACGCTGCCTGTTTTGCTTCTTTATATTATTAATGAGCAACTCGTTACAGAATCTCCGCTGGGATCTTTCTCTCTCTCTCTCTCTCATTCATCTGTCATCCGTCTCCTCGCGCAATCATACAAACTACGTAGTCTTTTCAAATTTCTTGATTTCGTTATGTGATAATTCTCGTCTATGAGTATGTATAAGAGATACTGCAAAAATGAAAAAAGTACACGGAGATATTATCGAGCTCAGTGCATTTCCGTTTCGGTTAAAGAATATATATTTGTATATATATATATTTATGTATACTTTCTTTCTGAAACGATAATCCTTAAAGTTTAGATTATTATTAAGGTAAAAGTGTACAATCGATGCAGGTATAGAAGTTTCTTGTAATTCGTTTGTAACACCTTTGTATTTCAATTTGGTTATTGCAATTGCTGTATACAGACAAGATTGAAATTTTTCTTTATTGCGCATCTTATCCTCTCGTATTCAATTAAAAAATAAACTAACGCTAAGGTTCCTCGTTTATATATAGATATTTTACGTCTTTGATTTCTTTTCATAAATAAATAGATCAAAAATCTGAGTATAAAGTTCGTAAATAAAAAATAAAAAGTTGAGTGTTACAAGCTAATTACGCGTCATCGTTTTTTCGTCGTCAAACAGACGTCCCTTTAGAAACTAAATATATCCTCTGAGTATTAACTTATAAAACTGGAGAAAAATTTTTCACAAAACACGTCGCGCTCCGGCACGAGACTCGGCGAGCGTTTAAATATGCCTGTGCAAACTGGAAAAGTAATATCGAGTTCCTCGCTCTGTGAGTGTGTCTTCTCTTACAAAAATATATGTAACCGGTCCCGGCAAAAACAAAATCAGCCGCCCTGTAACGAGCTACGCTCCGCCAACGTCTTCACAGCCGCGCCAAGCGACTCGGCACATTTTTTTTTTTTTATTATTAAGTACGATCATGTGCCTCGAGCGCCCGTCGCGGCTGTCAAAATGTTTGTTCTATTATTTTTTTTTTTTTTCATTTTTTTTTTTGCGTGATTTTCTGTCAAGTACTTTTATGCTTTCTCCACGGCACGGTGGGCTACGTTCGAAGCGATCTCGTTCTCCTCGAGGTACAGTCTGATATATTATTATGTATATACGTATAGGCTTACAAAAATTATTTAGACTACGCAGTCAGCTGGAAGTACGAATTCGTCTCTTATCTTCTCCTTTACATCTCTCGAAAAGACCTCTCGGCGTCTCTCCACACGACGCTTCGGAGCAAGGGTCGAAAAACCTTCGAAATTTTCTACGTGCGCATTTAGAAGGTCCGTGCGAATATATGAATTAAAAAAAAAGAATGAAGAGTCGATTGATTAAAAAAAAAAGTTTGATTAGTCGCTGATGAAAGTCGATGAGTCAGAGGGAGTGATGCTTGATGGATCGAGCGTCGCTCCGAAACGTGACGAAATAAATCGACGCCGAGAGAACGCGAATGGCAGAATTTTTAATGAAACTTAAAATTTACATAATAGTACGGAATGTCTTCTCCTTTCGAATACTGGCTAATACACATGTCGCGCGGTATACGAGATTTTGTGCAAAAGTAATTTCTCTCTCTCGGGGAAATGTATATATCGTACACATTCTTTTTTTTTTCTTTAAGTACAAAATTTCGGTAAAAAAAATGTTTTTACAACTATAAATCTAACCAAATAATCACGCGCCTACTGTGTATGCTTCAACTAAATTCAATAAAAATTTAATTGACGCAAATTTTAAATTTCAAGTAATCCTTGCGCAAGAGGTCGATTGTTAGATAATCTGTGCGAAAATTTCGACCTCTTTTACTAAATGTTTTAGGCCAGGCTAGCTTTCATCTGCGAAAGACAATAGTAATAACGAATCAGACAATTTCGAAAGATCAAATTTATCACAAATTAATTTTTAATTTTAAAAAATATCAGAATCAGCTGCGTCGTTCTGACTAGCTTTAACGCAAGGATCACCTTAACCGTACGTACAATCAATTAAACAATCTAATTGATTTCAAGCGCGCTCGCTATATCTTCGAAATTACAATTTCACACATCGCGTGCGCATCACATTGCAATCGTAATCGTACTTACACAATTTTTTTTTTAGAGAAAAAAATAAAAAACTACGTCCTAAGCGCATCACGCGCGCGCGCGCGAGGATTTTTTTCACCTTCGAAGGTAACACCGAGCCGCATTGGGACGCAGCCTACCGTACGTTCGCCTCGTACTCTTCTTATATATATATATATTTTTTTTTCATTTTTTTGTAACATTTTTCTTGCCTTTTCTCGTTATTCTTACAACCCTCCCTAACTACTTAAAAGTCTCCTTTCGCTCTAGCACTCGCAGTCGACGAGGGTGCGCGTTTTTAATTGCGCGGATCCGCGCACGCCTCGTTTTTGTTTGTGTGTGTATACTTTGTTTTCATTTTCATTCTTTTTTTCTTTTATAAATTAAGAGCATTAAGTTACGCTTTGAGTTATCGATTAATAATTAGTAATGTTAGTATTTACAGGTACAGGTCTCGCATAGTTGCAGTCGTGTCGTCACTGGTTACTCGCTTCTCTTTTTTTTAAAAAAGTTCTCGCCCTTTCTTCGTCTTTTACCCGGCGGACGCCGACAAAATCCGCCCTTCGCTTTTTTTAACTCCTCCGACTCTTCTCGTCCACACTACTTTTTTTTTTTCCTCAAAATTCTTGCAATTCTCGAATGGCGCGCGAGCGTATCGGGGCCGCGCCGAAGGGTGAGGAAGCTGAGTGATTTTCCGCCTCGAGCCTCTTGCGCTGGCAAGACACCGCGAGTAAGAAAAAAAGTCCTTCTTCTCCTCTTCGTTCCTCTCGACTTGACATCTCCCGAGGAGCGACATAGCGCCACTTATACGTATATGCGTGTATATCGTTAAATCGCGCGAATATATAATTCGATAATTTTCGCATACAATATATAGGCTACGCGAGGTCGTTTGCTTCATTTCGTTCGTGCTTGGCGTATCTCGCTCCTCGCGCTGCTGAGTGCGTGTGTGTCTCTGTGTGTGAGTGTGTGTTCTCTTTCTCTTGTGCGACTTGGCGGCTGTCTATACATACTGCGTTTAAACTTTTTTGTTTTCAGACTTGAGGGATATAGGAAGAAGTTTCACGCGCGCACGCTCGGCGCGTCCGCGGGGGGCGGGGCAAGGAGCCTTAAGTACATTCGATAATGTGCGGCTGCGAAGTCTCTATGACGCTCGGCCTGCCGACCGAGTTTTCAAGATTGTGCAGAGAGGTGGGCATGTTTCCTGAAACAACAAAACCGACGAAAGCTATTAGAACTTTGCCAACTCGGATTTTCCGCTCAAATGAAACTTTGAACTTTAATAAATAAAAAAATGTAATTGCGACTCACCGACATTCATGTCGGGCGCGTACTCGTAGTAGGTGGGCGAGCCGACGGCGGTAGCGAGCGCCAGCTCGTCCTCGATGTTGTTGGGCCTGCAGCTGGTCGTCTTCCAGTGCGTCCTGAGGCCGCTCGCGCTTATGTACTTCTTGTCGCAGACCTGGCAGGTGTAGGGCCGCTCGTTCGTGTGCAGCCGCTTGTGCAGCTTCAAGTGCACGAACTGCGTGAACTTGGCCGTGCAGAGGTCGCAGGCGTACGGCTTCTGCCCCGAGTGTAATCGCAGATGCGTCTTCAGGTTCGACGTCGAGCTGAACCTCTTCTTGCAGATCTCGCACTGGTGTGGCTTTTCGCCTGGAATTTCAATAATCCCTCGTTTAGCTTTGTATGAACAAATCGAGCTTGAGCTTAACGAGCTCTTCGTAACGAATGACTTACCCGTGTGAACGAGATGATGCTTCTGTAGATGAGCGAGCTGGGTGAAGCTCTTGGTGCAGACGTTGCACTTGAAGGGCCGCTCGCCCGAGTGCGTCCTCAGGTGGACCTTGAGATTCGAGAGCTGGCCGAAGGTCTTGCAGCAGACGTTGCACTCGTAGTGCATCTTGCCGTCCTTCTTCTTCAGCGGGTAGGGCAGCGACCTGTAGCCCCTCGAGCCGCCCTGGGAGTTGGGGCTGAGCGAGCCGCTCTGGGAGCAGGCGTGCTCGTCGGGCGACATCGAGCCGACGGGCGAGTAGCGGTGGATCGACGACGAGGACGAGGTCGCCGCGTTGCTGTGGATCGTCAGGCCCGGGTGATGGCCCAGGTGCAAATTGTGCGTGCTGGCGATCAGGGCCTGATTGCTGCTGTCCATCTGTAGGGTCGACGAGCTGGGCATCTGGTGCTGGTTGCTGCTGCTGCTGCTGGCCTCGGCGCGCCGCCTGTCCTCGCTGCTGCTGCGCTCCTGGTACATCATCGGCCCGGGCGGCGAGTAGCTCGAGCAGTTGATGGACAGGGGCGAGACGACGCTGTGGTGATGCTGCTGCTGCTGCTGTTGCTGCTGCTGCTGCTGCATCTGGTTGCCCTGGTGGTAGAGGCCGTACGAGTACGAGGACGGCTGGTGTATCGGCGAGAGCGAGGAGAGCGAGGAGACCTGGGCCTGGCCGCCGCTGAGGTACATGGACTCGGAGCCGGGCTGCGAGCTGCCCGAGTAGAGGATCGTCGTGGTGGGCTGGCCGCCGTTCGTCGAGCTGGCCAGGGCGGGCGAGGGGCTCTTGGTCTTGCGCTTGCTCGCCGGCGAGGAGGCGGCCGAGGAGCCGGCGCTCGAGCAGCTCTGCGTCGTCGTCGAGGCGGCCAGCACCAGGTTCCCGCTGCTGCTCGTGCTGGAGTGCAGAGCACCGGCTGGGCTGCAGGGCCGCTGAAGCTGGTGCAGCTGCTGCGAGGAGGTGGCCGGCGCGCTCATCTGGGAGACGACGCTGCTGCTCGTCGGGCTGGCCAGCAGCAACGAGCTGGAGCTGGGCTGATGGCCCGTGGGCGAGTGGAGGCTGGAGGGCGCGCAGACGGCGCTGCTGCTGCTGCTGGGCGGCTCGCTCTGCATGGGGAGGTTCGAGCTGGAGTCGGGGCTGCAGGGCAGGATGTTGCTGTAGCGGTGGGACTTTTTGTAGGAGTAGGCCATCTCCGTGGGGCTGGAGGGCGAGGGCGTGACGGAGTCGACGTGGCCGCTGAGCACCGAGGAGGGCTGGGGTCCCACGCTCAGGTGGCTACTGTGGATGACGTTGCTGTGCTGCTGGGAGCTGCTCGTGTTGTTGTTGCTGTCGGTGTTGCTGCTGTTGTTGTTGTTGTTGTTGTTGCTCCTGAGCAGGATGTTCTCGAGGATGGAGGAGCTGGGGCTGATGCCGTTGCTGGTCGTGCTGATGTAGGGCCTGCTCGAGGGCTGGTGCGTCGTGGATATGGGACTGTGGCTGCCGAGCGGCTTGGCCTCCGACTCGTAGTAGGGCTTCGGCTGGCTGGGCTTCTCGACGATGTCCTCGGGGCCCGGGGTCGTCGACGACGTCAGCAGCAGCACCGACGCCGGCTGCTTCTGCAGCTCGGGCGTCAGCGGCCGCTGCGGCTGCGGCGCCTGATCCCTGCACGTCAGCTCCTCCTTGTCCTTTGGCGCCTCTAAACTCGCTTTCGTCGTCACATTGTTATTATTGTTGTTATTGCTGTTTGCCTGGAAGTTGCCGTACGTCCTGAGCATCTTGATCTTGACCTTGCGGTAATCGTTGCGCGCCAGGTTCTCGTGTTTGGTGATGAGGCTGCCCAGGGGCGGATGGTGCTGGTGACTCGGTGGTAGGTGTCCATTGTTGGTGCTGCTGGTCGCGCTAGCGGTGGTTTTCGAGTTCTTGGAGAAGTCGAGGACGTAGTTGCTCTCGGAGTCGGACTCGCTGCTCTCCTCGGGCGGCGTCAGGATCTCGTCGTGGTAGCCGTTCGAGTGGTAGCCCTCGTCGGACCTGACGCTGCCGTCCGTGGGCGTCATTTGCAGCCGCCTCTCGTATATCACAGAGTCCTTGAGCGTCGAGACGACCTCGATCGCAGGTGGGATGTCGACCACCGGTGGGTGCGTCGCAGACTGCTGCACCAGTTGTCCTGTAGCAAAGCGGGCAAATGGTATTTAGGTTTTTTTTCATGATTAATGGCGTGTAGAAAAAATAAAATAAGTTTTTTATTTAAAAGAATGAAAAAAATATATGGCTGTTGGATTTAATTCATGAGTAAATATCATGTATCAGAATTTAAGGGTTTGTGACTTTGATGGTAATGGAGAATATTTTTCTGTGTGTTACAGGTGGACTACTTACGGATCTTTTGAATCATCTGCTCGCCCGTCACTGGACGGTTTAACCTCTCGGCGAATTCCCGGCAGTACCAGACCAACAGCTCCTGATTCGCGTCGATCTCCTTAATGGTGTAAAAATAAATATTCATCTGGAAAACGAAGGGAAATAAAGTTATTTTTTCATTATAAAAAATTATTCTTCTTTAATCCAGCATTCCGTTAATGCAACTAACGCAATCTATAATATAGCCTACGGCTTACCTCATACTGGCAAGCTATTAAGTTCTGGAACTCCGAGGAATACGCCGCGTTAACATATCTCATCCAGTTCGCCTTTCGAACGTCATAGCCGTCGATGTAATATGACAGTTCGTTGTTCTTGTATACCTATAGAAAAATAGGAACCATTCAATCTCAATCCTTCTTTAATCTTTCAATTCTTAAAATATCAAATTTTACAAAAAACGAGTCTTACCCTCCAAAAGTACTTTCTGTCCGCGTCTGGTGGAACCGAATCCTTCGGGTAGATCTGCCCAACCAGTGGTCCAAAACGAGTACCCTTCGGAATGCGTTCCGTGCTCCAGACGCCGAAATCCTGTATCCATTAAAAATTATGCATTGACAATACGTCTTATAGGAGATAAACGGTAGTTTTGATTTTTTTTTTTTTTTTTTGATCGCGATACTTACATTGTTGAATTCCTGAGAAGGTTTGAGAACGAGATTCCTCGGTAGCGAGGCCTCGGCGCGATTTGGCTCATTTGGGGAGACTGGCGTGTCCGGCGCTATGTAATTGACCTTTTGCTGGAATTCCTCCTCCCTCAGCGTCACGTAATCCCAGTCGCCGGTCTTCATTTTTTACTGCAACAGAAGAAGTAGCGGTGTGTTAATTTTGATTTTTACTTTTTTTTTTAATATCTGTATAAAGTAGTCATAAAGACGTTAAAATGTATAATTTTGAATTACAATATAACTTTAATGAAAATATTTGTTGTCTACGAAAGTCTTTCGAACCGACATTTATCAAGTTTAAGTAGAAGACCTCGAGTATGGTAAGACATTGCATATAGACATATCTCAGAGCGCTACAAATTCAATATAAATAAACGGTCTTTAAAAACCTAAAAATCCCCAGCTCAAATCGCCACCCTCTCAAAAATCATCCAAACCCTCCTAAAAACCATGCACTACCCCAACCTCACCCCTACAACTCACCCAAACAATCCAGCAAGCCACCTCACGCCCTGCTCATCTCACCTTTAAGTCCCTCTTTTACTTTCGCGTCCCTCGAAAACAATCGGCCCCAGCGCCACCCATTAATCTACCCCGGCGAGCCAGTCCCTCTCTCTCTTTCCCCTTCGTTCTCCCATCCCCGACGCGTATAACGTTCGGCCCGAGGTCGACGCACTCTCGCCGAAAAAAAAGCAGCAGCGGCGGCAGCAGGCCAATCGGTAAGTCGCGAATCCATGTTCGTCTCCCCCGCTTCTCTCTCTCTCCCTCTGCGTGTATATGCGAGTGAGAGTGAGCGGGCGGCGCGCCCTCCCTCTCGTGCAGAGAGAGAGAGCTGCGCGTATAGCGGGGAAGGTGCAGCGCGCTCGCCGCACGCTTCAACACCGCGAAAGTGAAACCCGTCCGTGCATTGATCGACTGCAGACGGGGGCGCCAGGGAGAGAGGGCCGAAAGGGGGCATAAACTCTCTATGCTCTCTCCCTCCCGGTCCATCCCTCTCTCGCACTCTCGCCCTCTCTCGATTATTCTTTGCGAGCCTCCCTACCCCCTGGTTTGGTCTAGAGACAGACGCGATTCTCTGCATTTGCGATTTTCGCTTTTTACCCACTTCTTCCGCGTGCCTTTCTTTTGAGCTGGCTGCTGTTTTGGTTTCGCGGAGGGGTGGGGGTGGGATTAACGGTGAGAGTGAATTTCCGGGGGGTTTGGATAACGGATTTAGCGCTAATTGTCGGTTGATTTTTACGTGGAGGCTAGCTTTGTAATCTGGTTGGTTAGCGTGTTTATTTACTTAGGTTCGAGCTTCCGCGGCGTCGGCGCGTTAATCGCTGCATTCAAAGTGCATAAGATAATTGGCCGATAATATAAACGCATTCGCAAATTTTCGAGCGCTCGCAGCGAGACAGTCGATACATCTCGAGCGCGTTAATTTTTCATTCCCACCTTCCCGGAAGAGCCGCATTAAGCCAACGGACGAGCCCTGCAGCCAGTCATCGAGCTGTCAGTGAACTTTCAGCGCGGCTCTAGATATTCGCGCACCTCGGCGCAAAACCGCAGCCTGCAAAAATCCAGCCGCAAGGGCGTGCACCGCCTCTCCCCAAAAAGCAAAATAAAAAAAAAACGAAAAAAGCCCAAGCGCGACAGATAGATTGGAAAAAAAGGAACTCACTGCTGGTGGTATCGTGCTGGTATCGGCGCGCTGCATCGGCTTTGGAAGAGGGAGTCGCCCGGCGCTCTTTCTCTCTCCCTGTCTCTGTTGCGTTGCGTGTATATACGCGAGCAGAGAGCGCAGAGAGCGAGCCGCGCTGCGGCTGCTCGATACTTTGTTTACGTATGTGTCCCGCGAGCGTTTCACTTTCCACAAACTAGGGAGGGGGGGGGGGCAGCCACCACCTCTTTCACTCACACCCCCGTTGGCACTCTCGCTGCTTCGCTCTCTCTCTCTCTTTCTACGCTTCCTCCCGTTCGTTCCTCCCTCGCTTGCGCGCGCGCCAGCGACCGAGCGACCGAGCGGGGGATGAGAGCTGCTATATAGAGCTCCAAGTATATAGAGCCAGACAGCCCGAGAGAGTTGGCGTAGGTCGCTTTCTCTCCTCTCGCTTCTCCTCTTCCTCTCTCTCCTCGTCGCTTCTCTGGCTGGCTGCTCGCTTTTTCGCGGCTGGGCTTGGCTGGTGATGGACAAAATTACGTAATCCGGTGGTTCTTCAGGGAGACCGGGCTGACGCGGGAGCTGCTCAGCGGCATGGCGAGCTGGGGGATCGGCCGAGCTGGTACCGGGCAGGCGGCTGCTCTCGCTGACGTAGCTGCTACTGCTGGGGTACGCTGAGGCTCGCCGGTCATCTCCTTACTCAGCATTCCTCCATTGACATCTCGCGTATTCCGCTAATGCTAGCTTTTTTCCTTGAGCTACTCGCGAGAAGCAACACCTACGTGCAGCAGCGCCGGTATATACTGCGCGTATCACGCAGAGAGGCGCAGCCAGCTGCACTCACACATGCAGTAGAGCACACCGCTCGCGAAAATCGATGGGCCCGCTGCGCTCTCACCAAGCCCGATACTCTCCCTCTCTCCCTCTATCCTCTTTAACAGCTCAGTCTCATCGAAATCTTCGCCCGATCTATCTTAATCTGCACTCCGCGCTCTCGTTGAGTCCCGGAAAAATCAGTAGAAAAGCGAGCGTCCGGTCAGACAGGCAGCTAGCGGCGCGTGCGTGCACGCGGAAGGGTGCGTATAGGTAGACTGGCGGCGGCGCGCTGGCACAGTCACAACGTCGGCCAGACCTGACCTAGCTCAACGCGTGCAGAAACAGCGAGGAGAGCGGCAGCCGCGCTCGCGCGCGCACTCTGCCGGTGCATCGCGCGCTGCGCTTTCGATCGACCGCCGCTCCGCCGCCGCCGACGCCGTTTATACGCCTCCCTCTCTAGCTGCGCGCGCTCTCGTTTTCCGTCTCCGCACACACATAGCAGTATGCTTGCGCCTCGGCTACTGCTATATACGCTGGACTACTGTTATACACAGGCGCGTGCTGCACGCACGGGAAGCGCGACTCTTGGGTGCAGGCTATAGCCAGCGCGTATCCCTACCCCTTTGGGCTTACGGTACTGAAGCTTCTTTTGCTTTTTGTTGGGTTCTTCTATTGTGTCTGAGTTGGGATGTTGACGTGAGGAGAGGAAGAGATGCTTGGTTTTGATGGGTAGAGTGAATTTTGAGATGGGGCTAGTTGCAGTGCGAGGGCTCGAGAATGTGGTTTATTGGCCTTTTGGTTTCTTTAGTAGAGGACCGAGGTGTGTATACGTGGAGACTTAAAGCCGAGGCTCGAGAAGAACTGACTTTGACTATTCGCTCAATTTGCATTTTCCAATCTTTGGGGCATTAAAGACAGTCGGTTCTTCACTGTCGACTCTTGAAAATTTTGCAAGTCGCTCGTACAAAAACGCAGCCGCACGGCCCGGCTCGGAGCGCGTCTTAAAGCCGCACTCAACTTGACTTGAACTACTTACGCTCAACTTCGCGTTCCGTTCGCTCTCTCGCGAAATGCAGAGCGCCGGCGCGCTCGACTTCGTTTCACCGTCGAACGCGCGCTGAATCTAGGTAAAGGTCAATAACACCGAGTTTCATAATTTCCAAACAAACTCACAAAGCCTCTCCAAAAAAAAAAAAAATAATACAACAACCACCCAATCCCAGCACTCCAAACCCAAGACAATAAAGAAAAACTCTCGTTTCGGAAAAGGGAAAGAGATGAGTTTCACAGAGGAAAGAGAGGGGCTCGTTAGAGAAGAATTTCCGCAAGTAGCGAGCGCGAATCGGCAGCGCGCGCAGCGGTGAATCGGCCGCGGCGGCGACGCGACTACTAACCCAGATACGCGCGGCCCGGGGTCGTTGATCCTTTTCCCTTCTCGGCGCTCGCGCTCGCGCGCGGCAAAAAGGAGACGAGCACTGCAGCCCACCGGTTTTTCATCCTCGATCTGTATCTGCGAACGATGATAAGAGCTAAGCGTGATGCCTTGGCTGCTGGGTAGGTATAGTTGAGTATCGGCTGCGGAGATTCGGAGGTAGATTGGGCCTGGTTATAAGAGTGACGAGGCGCGAGTGTCAATGACCCGAGGTGAAAGAGAGAGAGGATGGGCCTGACGTGTGCGAGTGGGCATTTTGTTTTCGTCTGTCGAAAACAAGAGTGCTTTTTTTCGGGAGGCTTCGGCTTTTTTTCTCGACGTGGAAAAATCGGGAGGGTTCGGGGTCTTGGATGGGTTGGGGATTGTTGTCGTTTGTAAGGTTGTTGACGTGGAATACTTAGGAAGAATGTAGAGGATTGCAGTGTTGGTTGTGTTGAGGAGATTAGGCTTGTGCTGGATTTTGCGGATTGAAGGTCAATGTCATTTATTTAGAACTTGTATATGTTGCGTGCTCTACGAGAGGTGCAATGTCATTTAGATTTGACATAAACGTAATCCGTCGTTTTCATTTACAATTTTCATCGTAAACTTTAACATTTCATTTTAACATTTACAATAGATAAATAAAAAAGTATTGCTTTAATTTTCCCTCGACTTCTCAAAGATAATTTAATCTTCCCTGAAAACTCATCAATTCACCATATCTTTATTCCCAAACACAGCAACAGCCAACCGAACACCAAATCCCGCAGCGACTTTTCGGCGCACTTCTAGAACGTCCGCGACTCATTCTCCTTTTCGCAAACGTCCGAGCAAGCATCAGCGACGTCGACACGCCGAGAGCTCGCGACTCTCCAGCTCAACCGATGCCAAGTTCCACTTTTCAGCAATTATCAGAAATAGCATAGCGCACTGCGAGCTCGAGCGAGCGCGCGGGGAGGGAAAGCACATCGCCTTGAAATTTCGCGCCGCGGAAAAAGAGAAGCCTATGCTCTCGACCTCGAAGCGCGCGCGTGCGACGTCCTTTCTCTCTCTCTCTCGCTCGCTGCAGCGCCGATCCGTCATAGATCGCGGCTCTGCCCCCGTTTTTCGCCTAACGGCTTCGCAGTGCTTTTCTAGCGCATAGCGAAAATCGCCTGGCTGTGAAAGAGAAGGGGGCGGGGGGGAGTAATGCAAGTGAATCGCTCGCGCGAGAGGACAACGACAGGGAATACGTGTGCACCCAGACACACGCGCCGTAAGCGAGCGAGGAAGAGGAAAAAGAAAGAAAGCGCACGAGCGAACGCTCGGCAGATCGAAAGAAGGTCTCCGGCGGTCATTGTCCTACTTGCCGGCTGCTGCTGCTGCTGCTCCCGCGACGCTCTTCTCGCTCTATACGTCTTCGCACTTGCCGAGCGAACGAGGTTATATACGCGCTGAGATCTCGCCCTGGCTGATTCGACCCTTTTTGTATACGTTCCCTTAGAGTCTAGAGCAAAGTTTTCGCACAAGAGCGCAAGGTTTACGGGTCTAGGCTTTCGCGCTCGATTCTCGGCAGAAGAGGGGCATACGGCTAAACGGAATATTAGGCCTGACGGCGCAGGAGAGTTCGTTCACCTCTCGCGGCCCCCCCGGCGCACGAATGGAGAGTTGTTTGTCTTGAGAGATGCGAGCTAGACTCTCTGTGTTTACCGAGGCTGCCAGCTTTTTTCGCGGAGGCGCGAGACGTCGGCGCTCTGGCTTCGGGCGGGAGAAAAAAATGAGACGTCGGCGGAATTTTGAGAGCTGGAAAATTAAGTCTTCGCGGGGAGTGTGGCTGATGTTTGTTGCTAGTTGAGTTGTTGTTTCGTGGCGATGATACTTTTTAATTTGATGCTTCTTTTCAGTAATTTGAAAAGTCTGATAGGCTAGTTAGCACTTGCCATGAAGACTATGGCCATTCACATATTATAAAAAGTTTCATTCTTGAATTCTTTTCAAATCACTTGATTTTAAACTACGTCATTCGAATCTAAAGGCCACACTCCTCACCGCTAATACTATAATACTATTCGCAGAAAACTAACGCACGATCTTCCACTCATACAAAGCGTTCAAATACAAGAAATTATCATATCACCTTGTTAACCGGCTGAAACCCAACAATCCCGCACCGTTCGCACCTCTTACCTATACCAACCTGCAAATCGAATCCCATTCAAATTTAAATGACTATTTTTACCAGTCACCAAGGCCCGAGCAACTATTAATAAGCCGTGCCGGTACCATTTGCGCAAACGTTCGCGCGTTGGGCAACAGGTATACGGACTCTATAGCCGCTCAAGGGCAGCTTTTTTGCCAATCGCTGTATATACGCGCGAGGCCGCAGCGTTCAAAATTCCAAATTCTCTCCTCCCTCTTCTTTCTCCTCGGCTTCTTCTAGCCTTGGGCGTAGATCAGGCCTCGGGTCAACGAACCCAGGCTGGGGCCCATTACTATGCTGCTTCAGATTGGCGAAACGTTGAACCCAAATGCGAGGAGAGAATGAGAAATAAAAAAGCGATGTCGGGGTCCTTTGGAGTTTTAAAAAAGAGCGGCTCGAGAGGCGATCGTCTTAACGATGCTCTTTAATGGACGGTCTAGACGACGAGATGTAACGAGTCGTTGATCGCCGTTAGCTTAGGACAACCATGAGGATAATCGGCGAGGAATTTTTTTAGTAATTGCGATTGGAAGGAAGCGCATAATTACGCGTGACGATGTTTTTGCGAGGAATTTCGTTCGTACCATGAATAATGTACGGAGGTCGTTTCAATTTTTTTCTTAACGAAAAGTGACAATACCGTGACCACCTATTTAAATTCAAAATTCAACGTATCTCAGCAATAAGTGCAGATGCTTTACCAACCGCACATTTCCGTCAAAACGACGAGCTCTCGTCGTCCTTACCCACACACAATCCCAACGGGCCAGCGCAGAGCCTCGCACATACGTCAGCGTGTCACGTTCGCTTGGCCGTTCGCTCGGGGTCTTTGAACTCGCTCTCTCCCTCTCTCTCGCGCGCGCGCGCTGCATAACCCATTTTGTAATAGCACACTTTATTTAACCGGCACGCGGCATCCTTTCCCATTAGCGCTCGCACCTATACGGACCTCTTCTTCTCTCTGCCACCTGTATACCAGCGCGCATATATATACATATATTCTTCTTTATACTTTTTGGCCCGTGCCAGAGTATAGCGAATATACGTATACACACTCGTGCACTGACCTATTGATGATCAGCGCGTGTCTGTACTTTCGTTTAATTTTAATGCGCGCGCAGTGCCAGGGAAATTATGTATACGAGCCTAGAAGCAAGAGCCTCCCGTATGTGGAGCGAGAAGCTTTTCTAGCTGGGTTATAAGGAGAAGTGGCTGAAGTTGCACGCGCAAAAGCCGATTGACTTTTTCCTGCCCGACGGGGGAAGGGGGACAGAAGTTTCTTCGCGATGAGCGAGATTAATTTATGTGAAGTGAAACGGCTCGCGGCGTGGATTTTTATGGCTTTTTGCGGACTGATGATTGTTCAGTGCAGGTGGGTTCTTTGGCGTTTTATGGGATGGAGTTGATTTATTAAATTTGATTTTTTTTCGGTATTTGAGTATTAAAGTTTGCTTTTGCATTAATAATCTTCAATCGTTATTAATTAATTTAGACCTATAATAACAGAATCAAAAGTTAACAAACCAACTAGTCAAAATCCCATCATCACCAATCTAATTCTCTCCCAAAAGCCCTCATCCCATTCCTCAAGAAAAAAAAAACAAAAGCAAAGATAGAAATCGCATCGGTCAAGCGAACAATCATCAGCGTCAACACTAATGATTCACGGCGCTCGGCGCTCAGAGAGCCGTGGTTGCGAAAGAGATGAAATAAGCGCTTGCGCGCGCTCTCTCGCGTATAGATCGCTTCCGCATTGAGCGAGCGAGCGAGCGAGCGAGCGCCGGCGAGCGTTCAATGTCAATGCCAGAGAGTCAGCTCCGAGTCAGCCTTTCACCTTATATAATGCGCTACTCCCAAGCGTTGAACTTGTCTGCGCTTGAACTCGATCGCACCTACTCTAGGCCTACACTACTATATACTGCTTATAATCGCGCTAAATATCGCGGCTTTTTTTTTTTAAGGTGGATGCTTGGTAAGGAGTGGATGTGTGCTCTGAGGTGCGCAATTATGGTGATGAGGTGGGGGAGAGGAAATGCGCGCGGATGCCGATCAGGTGCAGGAGAGTTTGGCGAATTAGGACAGAGCTAGGCGCGCGGTACTTTCGCGGACTTGGCTGTGCAATTTTTCTTTTTTTTTTTTTTAATTTTGGTTTATGGCTTGATGAAAGTGTATATAGGTGCTATTCTTTTAACGGATTTTTGCGTGTGGTAAGAGGAACGGATTAAAACAGTTACGCGCGCATTAAGTTTATATTAATAAGCGCGATTACGGAATCGTCGGAAATCTTCAATTTCTTTCACTTTCTTCGATCGGAAGAAAATAATTATTAATAACCGCCAAACGAAATTACCGATAAGCCCACGCCAAGTAGATACAGACACCTCAGCCAGACAAAACCCTATTCTTCTCAAACATCAAAACATCAAACCCTTCCTCCCCAGCATCAAAACCCTCACAAACCCCGCATCTCTCATCACACACCCCAGGCAACCTCCCCGGCCTCTAGAACCTAACGAAGCGACTCAGGGAATCTCACGACCGGCCGTGACTTTAGTGCCGGCGCAGCCGTTCGCACCTATATACGTGTGCCGCGCGCGCGCGCGCACGCAGGTATGCATGTGTATAGAGAGTGAGAGAGGGGCCGGAGCGCGTCAATGTAGAACGGTCGTTGAACTTGCTCGGCCGTGTGCCGGCGCGCAGCGCTACTCAAGCCTCGCGCAGCTCGATGCCCATTGTCGATGCGCCGCTTCTGTGTTCGCCATTTCTTTGCCCTTTAGTTTTTTTTATTAAGTTGCCGCGGTGTTAACGAGGTGGGATTGAGGAGGGTGGATGTATGGCGTGAGGCGAGATTGAAATTGGTTTTTGGACGATGCTGTGGTTGTTACGGTATATGTAGGAGAGAATGGCGAGTCGGAGGATGCTTTTTACGCGGTTTTTCGAGCCGGGTATTTTGAGAGCTGGACGAGGAAGTGAAATTAGCGATTTCGCGCTTGTTTGGGGCCGTGGACTCTGGTAAAGATTCCGGCCGTGCGTCATTGTATCTGGCAGAGCTATTAAAGAATTTGATCGATCGCCAGCGAAAATCTAATCTATTATTATTCAGGCATCTCCACCCATCAACAGAAACCAAAAGAAAAAAAACATCCACTCCAAAACAAGAGAAAAACTCCAGAAAGCAATCTCCCAGGCAAACTGGACTCGCCTCTCTCAATCCATCGACCTCGACTCTCCGCAGCTCGCAGAGAAACCGGGCCCCTCGTCCCATAGAAAGAGAAGCTTCAGCCGCAGCGCATCTCTAGCCCGACGAAAGAGAGAATCCCTCTCCTCTCTCTCTCTCTCGCTCGCTCCTCGGCTTTATCTAGCGCGCGGCCCCGAGTCGGCCTAAGGAGCGACTCTCTTGCGCGATCTCTTTCGCGCAAAAGATCCTCGAGAGGTGCAACGACCGCTCCAATAAATCGGCCTCCCCCCCTCCCCTCTCTTTCTTGACGCTCGTGCGCCGAGCGCCTCCCACCTTTGGGGAGCGAGTCCGAGAGTGCCGCGATACCGTTATGTCACATTTGTACACACCTGCGCGCGCGCCAGCGAGGCTACTATCGCTCGACCGGGGAATTCTTCCTCTCTCTCTCTCTCTCTCTCTGTCTTTTGCTAAGGCTCTGAGTGTGCGCCGGGAGAGGCGCGAGTCAAATTTAAATGGCTCTTATCGCGAGGCTTTGTGAGTTTTTTTCGAGGTGATGAGGTGCGTGGGTTTTGAGAGGAGGGAATGCTTTTTGGGATTTTTGGTGGTTACGAGTTTTCGATTTTATGCTTTTTTTTCGGTTCGATTGGTAATGTGGATTCGAATAATTATTGTGAGCTTATGCGGCCTGTAATATTAATTGAAACTATTGTAATAATTATTGAGCTGTAATATGGAACATTTAATTTAATATTTGTAAATTCATGTATTTAATATTAGAAAAAGGTAAAAGCAATTTTATTATCCAATAAAATAATTAATTAAACTGCGAAAGCTTCAAGTTTTACCTTCCAGTAATAATTAACGAATCGAGCCCTCGCAGCTCCGCAACCAAAAAAACTCTAACCAGACTCCCTCTCATAAAACAGTTACATCCGGCGCCCCTCACCCCCGACGAACCAAAACATTTGTCCCAACCATCCTCAACAAAGAACCCTCATATCTCATTACCT
>UELX01000182.1:0-22251 GCA_900480035.1 Eupelmus urozonus | reverse complement strand
ATAGATTTATTTTGGTTATTAAGGGCTGTCATCTGAGTGCAGGGAATTTTAAGGTTTTGGCCAATCTTAAATTGCTAGAACCATTTTGATTATTATCGTGTAGCCAAAGGTTGATGGAATGTAATTATCACGTTGTAAATTACTCAAACTTAATTGAATCTATGACTTACAATTGTGATTTTATATTCAGAATTGTTTTTCCGTACAGAATTATCAGCATACTCATTCAATAGTCTACTTGCAAAAATATTTATAAATTTATTATTTACATTGCTACTTAAACTAACCAATATTTTAAAATAATAAATAAATAATGTATATAGGTGACAAGAAATAAAAGTAGTACGAAGAAAAGTGATATACGAAAGAAAATTAAATTATTAAACTATTTAGTTTCATGACTTGATATTATTTTGAAAGTAAACTGTTATTTTTTAAAAATATTACTTTAGCTTTGTCTAAGTGTTGAAAAATAAAAGTCAAATTTAATGATAAAAATGAAAACAAAAATAACAAGTAAAACTCGAAAGGATGAAATTTGGAAGTATAAAGTTTAAAACCTACGTTTTAATCTTTATAAAAGTTAAAAAGTAGGTTTTAATTGTTGAAGTAACTTTTATAAATTTCATATTACCAAAATTTATACTATGTTCAATAAAATAAATCTAATAGGAAATAAGTGTAATATACTAAAATTATGATAATTGGCTATATTTCATATTACCAAAATTTATACTATACTATAAATTTATAATAATAAACATAAGTAAATATTTATAATAGTAAATATAAGTAAATATTATTTATTTATAATAATAAATATAAGTAAATATTGTATGTCGTATTTATATTGTCAGATTTCAGAATAATTTTTGAGAATTATAATATTGTTACAATATTATTACAATATTGCTACCATATTATTGTAATATTGCTGTAAAATATTGCTAAAGCATTAGTGTCATTTTACAACAATCTTGTTACAATAATATTACTGCAATATTTACCAGTATTTTAGAGTAATATTATTATATCATTTGGATTATACACTTCTACACTCTTCTATAATATTGTTACACTAATGTTGCCGCAATATTCATAAAATATCGCTCAGACAAATAATTGCTGTAATAATAGTACAATATTGGTTTAAAACCTACATTTTAAACTTTTATAAAGATTAAAATGAAGGTTTTAAACTTTTTACTTTCAGATTTCGCACTTTTGAGTTTACATTGTAGTTTAGTTATCGCTTCAGTCCTTGAAAAAAAAATTCGACATAATATACGATTCCCAGCTTCAAACCAGTCAATTATCTATTTTCTAATAAAAACCATAAAAAAAATCATAAAAACGAATCCCAAGCTGATATTATCAATAAAGTCAATCCCCACATCAAACCAGTCCTTCCGAGAAACGAAAATCAACCCAGCCGCACTCCGGTACACGCGTTTTCCTTCTCCTGCGGGGCACGCAGCAAGCGCACCTAAGCCTAAGCATCGCGCGCTCGCCGACCATTGAGGTGTAATGAGCACGAGCACCTCTACACACACACACACACACAGAGCCAGCGCGAGAGGGAGAGAGACATAGACTCACGGACAGTGTACCTTGCTCGTTGACTTTCCGTTGCGGTGACCGTGAAGGAGCGCGAGAGCGGAGGGAGATAGGAGAACGCGCGCAGGCGAGCGCGCAGGCCAGCCAAGAAGGCAGGCAGCCGCGCAGCAGCCCAGGGAGAGAGAGAGAGAGAGAGAGGATGTGGAACGATGGCCTGGAGTAACCTCCATCGCGACCGAGCGATCATGGAACTCTTACGTGCTGCCGCCGCCGCCGCCGCGTTGCATTGTGCGCGCCAGCGGCGGTATAGGTAGGCGCAGAGCGCAGGGTAAGAGTTGTGCGCTCGCTGCGGCGCGATGATGAGAGCGGAAGAGAGCCAAGCCGCGCTGCACGTAATATGCGGAAGAGAATATAGCTATGCGCGGATTGCGCTCCGGATTTTTTGAGATTTTGGGATTTTTGGGATTGGGGTGGGATTGGTTCTGTTGTGCTCTGAGTTGCTTAATTGTTAATGTTAATTTGACGGCGTTTAGATCTATAAGTTGAACTAATTAATTTTTTACTTGAGTAGTGATGATTAGTTTGATTGGCTCTTTAAAAAATATTGCATTTACGGACAATCACCGTTCACCATGAATATTTAATAACAGATTGGAGTATTATTAATTTAATATTAGCGCATTAACGACTCCAAAAACCCGCTGCTTACAAAAAATTTATTAAATTGAAAAATCTTGTCATCGAGTCATTTTTAAACAGAAGAAACTCATTTTTCAAAACTGATGATTCTATTTTAAAAAACGACTCCCGAAATCCTCAACAGCTACGAAATCCCAAACATTCCAATAATAACCCATCAGTAAAATCTGATTATCAAAATCTCCCTCGCGTCTCTCCAAATAATAGCCAACGCAATCATCGCCCGGCAGCTCCCATAAAATTAAAATTCCCTCATCCTCCAACCCAACCAACAGAAAAAAAAAGAAGAAGAAAAAAAACAAGCTCCAAGGACGAGTCGCCTTCCCACTCGACGATTAAGGCACGCAGCTCGCCGAGGGTGCGATCTCTCTCTCTCTCCTCATATATATAGCTATACCAGCCACGCTCTCGCATCCAGATTCTCTTTCCGCTTGTCGGAGAGCATCGCGAGCTCCGGCCGCTCTTTGGGGTCGATGCCCAGTCGAGATACACACACGCACAGACACACGTATACGTGTATATATAGAGGACGGGTGAGCGCGCGCGCGTAAGGGAAGAGGAGAGAATCTCTGGCTCTCGGCGCGGCCGCTGGATTTTCAAGGTCGGAAGCCAAGGTAAGAGACGACCAGTTGCGAAAC
This sequence comes from Eupelmus urozonus, assembly GCA_900480035.1. NCBI lineage: Eukaryota > Metazoa > Arthropoda > Insecta > Hymenoptera > Eupelmidae > Eupelmus > Eupelmus urozonus. Next base: position 19,357 of record UELX01000182.1, on the reverse strand, counting down.
GTATACGATCGGCAAAGGTGGATGAACCGGCCGAGGGAGATGCGAGAGAGAGCCCAAGGATTTCCGCATATTATCGCAGGCTAAAGAGAGCCAAGCGCGCCACTATATGCGTGCGCTGGAGATTACCAAGTCGGGGGAAGGCTATTGTTGCCGGGTCGCTCGTTTTTTTCCTCATTTTATATCCGGCTTTGTAGGTGTCGCCGGGTTAGTTGTAAGAGGCGGTGATTATCGTTAAATGGAGAAGCGAGCGAGGGGGTGTGGTAACGGAACTATACTAGGTTATTGCAAATTTCAGCGGTGTTCCGATGATATCGAGGAGACGTTTCTTGAAATGTTGCGTCGGATCGGTGCTGTTACACTTTTTTGTCCGCGCTTTACTGTTAGGCAGCGAAGACAACTGCACCTACATCACAACAATGCTTCATCACACGCAGACCGGAGAACAGTTGGCTTTCCGCGGCTGAAAAAGTCGCTAGACGATTGTTACCTCATATCCAGCCTACTCATCTCTCGCTCTGACCTGACCGTTGCGTCTGGCTCTTTTTCTTCCTCGCCAGACTCTGTGAAAAAAAATATAATAATTCTCGTGAAGCCGTTGCCTCGTGTGGATTTTAAAAGCCATTCAGGCTGCGTTCGCTTAAACAAAGCTGTAGGCTCGTTTGTCTAACTAAGTCATCTTGATGGTAAAGTAAATGTTACGAAGACTAGCTTACTCAGAAGTAAATAAACTAGACATAAATAAGAAAATAAAGTTCCGGTTAAAGTACTTGCAATCCAGATTAACGAAAAGCCATAACGTTCCAATAATGCTTATCCAGAAAAGCTAAAATCTCCCTGGCATTTCCGTGACGTTTCTCCTTCGCCCCCCTATTTTCCAGCGCGATAGTCGGCGAAAATGAGCAGGCATTATAACTCAACGCGCTTTTACTACTGCACGCTTATAACAGGAGCAGCATCGCGCCTATATATTTCCGCTGCTCTCCTCGCAAAGTGAAATCTCTCGTCAACCGTCGCTCCTGCACACGCAAAAAATGCATAAACGATCTCGCGATTCTATATACGTACATGTATAACTCGCTCATCCTATGCGCTCGCACGCTTAAATATACATAAGAAAGGAAAAAAGGAAGCACGCGTGTGTATATGTATATACATCGCGCGGAGAGTACAATGACACTGGCGAGGCATCGACCTCTCTCCCCGAAATTCCCGGGGCCCGGGCTATTACGCGCTCGGCGGCGAGGCCCGAGCTGGCCCGAGAAAGAAAGTGAAGCGGATTCCCGCGCCGCCGAATCATCGAAAGCTCGCGGCGGGCCGACAAAAAAAAAATGAGAGAGAGAGAAATGAATCACGAGCGCCGGAGCGTAATCGAGAGTTATATAGCGAGAGAGTGGAGAAATGTTGTGGATATTCGGAGTGATTGGGATTTTTGTTTACACTTTGGTTTGTGTTTTCGGGGGTTTGGTGGGATTGGGTGATCTACTTTTGATTGGGTGACGGGGGATTACCCGGGGTAATGAGTATTGTGTTGTGCGGGATGGGATGGGTTTTCCTTACTTTCTCGAGAAATTATATTTTGGGTTGGAGTCGAATTTTTCATTTATTTGTTAGTGGGAAAATTCTTTTAGTGTGAATCAGTTGTTTGAGTTCCATATGTAAATATTACCCAGATATTTTTTTCAGAAAGCAGAAGAATAGGATTGCAGGTCATGGATATCGCTGTAACTTTTGCAAGACTTTTTTGGGCATAAATACGGGGATCTTTTTCTTAGGGTTTTATTAAACTGTAAGCTTAAATTCGATTTATGAATAATTGTAGTATTATACTAAGATAAATAGCTTCAATGCCTTAAGTGTTTAAAAAAGTTTTAAAAAATATTACTTCAGATTCAAGCTTTAATTTGCTTATCTCAGAATTGGAAAATGTCTATTTAATTTAAAGTGATGGTTGTTTGAATTTGAGCAATGGATTTGGGTTAAAAAATTTTAAATATCAGCAGGTCCGAGTTTAGGTAAGTTTGAACCAAATTAATATTTTTTAATTCTGAAAAATGCAAATTAAGACTGATTTCTAATCTTTTAAAATTCAATTTCAAACTTTAATTCGACCAAATGAGGCCTTAGATGTGCTTCAATAATATCTATATAAAATTAAGTAAAATTAATAAAAATCAATTTTACAAGTCCACACCAACTTAAAAAAAATCCTCATCCCCATCCTAAACTAAACTCCCTCCCAACGTCATCGAACTCCGCCGAACCACCGAATCTCCAACCTCCCCCAGCAACCTCAAGCCCCTCTCAAAAAAGCCGCTCCACATATATGCGCCCACTTGACCTTATATAACACTCCTCCTCGCCATAACTGCACGCGCAACGCGCCGTATGCCCTCCACACGCTCCCACGCGGCCGTGTCTACCTCCAGCGCAGGCAGCTTTCATGACTCTCAAACCGCGACGTGGCTTAACCCAGTAATACAAGCCTCTCTCGACTCTTGCAGCGCGCGCGCGTCCGTGAAACGAAACGAGCTCGCGCGCGCTGCGCGTTCGCTTTTTGGGTCTAGGTCTGCGCCGGCCGTTGACCCCCCCACAAGCGCGCGCACTTGCACTCGCGCGACTCTCTACACGCGCGTGCGCTGCCCCAATTGCAGAATAGACGAGCGCTTAGATCCTGCTCCTCGTAAATCGAGCCGCTACTTATGCGACGGACTGCACACGCGACTTTTTCTCTCGGGGATATGGATGGAGGGAGACGGTCGTTGGCTTTTCTGGATTGATGATGGTTTTTTTTTTTTTTGGTTGGGTGATGGTGGGATTAGGTTTGGGTGGATCTTTGCTTTTAAGTGGGTGGGGTGAGAGTGGGTTGGGACGGTTTTGCTTGGGGTTTTTTTTTAGTTGAGATGGGAGATAATGAGGCTCGAGGATGAAAGGTGTGAGATATATGGCCAGTTTCGAGGCTTTTACGGCTCTGGGTATGCGCTGAGTTTGCAGCTATAAATTTAGAGATTTATAGTGCATTAACTAATCGGACGCGCTTATCGGTAGTTAGATATCTTATCGTATTTTAGGACTTGTTAAATCATAATCCGGCACCGTTATTTTGCAACTGAGATCGAAACAAGCTTGATATTGAAAGAAGATTTATTTTAAAGTTTAAATAGCGCTATTTCAAGACTAAATTTTGTACAGCTCATGTTTAAAAATATACATCGATAAGACTGCGGAACTCGAAAATTCGTCATACTATTAACTTCAAAAGAAAAGGAAAAATCGAAATCTGTTTAGCTCACTTAGAGAATAAGGATTTCGCCAAACAACGACAACAAACAAAATTCGGAAAAAACGCTGCGCGTATTGTTCGGAGGAATCGGTAGAAAGTTCTGGCTGCCGTTGACTTATTTCAGCTTCCCATAATAAAACGTAATGTATTCACATTACTCTCACAATCCTCGGCTTGTTTTCTCGCTCGCTGCTCTAAATAAACAAAGCAACGCTCAAAAACATCCTCAGCCCAATCCATAAGCCCCCTCCCAACAACCCATAAACCACCAAAAATTCCACACCCAAGACAAAGAACCTCAAGCCAATCCAATCACCCCACCCCCTCCACTCCCCCTCAAAAAAAAAGCAAAACCACGCGTATCCACTTAAGGACCTCGTCGAAAGGGAGAAGCTCCGCTATGGATGCAAAGCAGCAGTGAGGAGGCGAAGGAAGCTCGATGACGAGCAAATGGAGTCTCGCGGTTGCGCGCGCGATACCGTTATCACGCGCGCGGGGCCGTATATACTTTGCCCCCTCTTTAACAGTCGGCTCTCTCGAGTGCTCGTTTTCGTGCGCGCTCGCCACGGGTAATATCGGCCCGTTACGGCCGCCGAGCTCTCTGCCCGCTGCAAAACTGCTTTTGCCGAGCTCGCGCAGCCGACTCTAATGGCGAGCTGGGTTATGGCTGGAGATAGAGTCATTTGTGTCGGGCGGAGGTAAGGCAGGGTTGCTTGGGATGGATGCTGTGGAGTTAGATTATTGATGACTTTGTTTTTCGAAGGCGGTGATTAAATTGGGGTTTTTTTTTCGTGGTAAAAAATTGATGGGTAAGTTTGCTGTAAAACAAAAAAATAGGAGTTGCGAGTCACGCTGAAAACGATCCCGCACATAATTCGCATATAAATAGTTCTTGCGTTGCCTCGGCGCTCGAAAATAGCCGAAACCAGTAACGTCCTCGTGTCCACCTTAATCCAACCGATCCAGCATCAATCAACTTCTCCTTCACCAAAGAAAACGATCCCAACATCAAAACCAGCCCCACCTCGCAAACAAAGCAAAAAAACAACCCAACAATCCATCCTCTCAAAAAACCGTTACCCCTCGCAAAGCCACAGCTCGCGCTCGTCCCTTTTACCATCGCGCTCGCTGCAGCTTCGCTTAGATTTTTGCACTCTTACTCGCGCTTGAAGCTCCCTCTCTCTCTCTCCTTGCGCTAGGCTAGCTATATAGCTTGCCGCGAGCACTCCTTTAGTTTCTCCCGGAACGAAGCCGGCGAGTATCAAGGTCTCGGCCAATGGCCTCTCGCGCACTCTGCGAGCATAGCCGAGGCTCTATGCGGAAAACGGCTCGAGAGCTCGAAAATCGCGCGCCTTACGTCAGTCGCGCGCGTAATTGGACAAGCCAGCGAAATGGGGTCGCGCCGCCGACTTTTACTCGGAGCCGAGCGTAAGCGAGCCTAGGCTTTTTGGCGCTTTTCTTCATGACGGATGGGAGAAGGTAAACAACGGGTTGGGATTTTTTTTTTTTTTTTTTTTTTTTTGGTTTTTTGGTGGGGTGTTGATGCGGGTTTTTAGGGGATTGGGTATGTGGGATGGAGAGAAAGGTGAGTGAGGAGAGGTTTGGGAAAACAAAAGCGAGGTGGTTAATCATTGAGTGATATATGAGGCTGCGCTCAATTCGGTGCATTGATCGCATTCTGATGTAACGCGCCGGCTTTTTTCTTTTTTGCGAGGGGGATGTGGGATTGTTGAGATTCTGGCGCGTTGGTGGGTCTTATGGTGATGAAGATTTTTGTGATTGAATGGATTGTTTCGAAAGTTTAGAATTAAAAGTTTAGATACTTTTGCAAAAATTTTTATATGTCAATCAAATCCATTTATTTGCTTTAAATTGTCGTTAAAATGAGCAGGAAAAACTTTTTAATACGAAGAATATTATAAGGTGGAATTAAATTGCTATTAGATTAGAAAAAACTGATGCTGAATAGTATATTGTGTGCCAAGGGCGTAAAGTGAGCTTTTTTAGACCAAGTGTGAAATTTGCACTACGACTCGAAGTTGAGCTAAAGCGTTTGCTTGCCGAAGACGAGTACTGCAAACACATAATCTTACACATACGATTTCAAAAATAACGTTTAGACCCTCGGATAGGAGGCCCAAATGTCGAAATAATAAACGTGAAAAAAATATAAATATCAAAAAATTCAAAATTTATCCGAGTAGCTGTAACTTATATTGTTTGTAAGTAATACAAAAATTTGTTTTTTAAAAAATATATATTTATACAAAAATATTTACCATTTTTACTGTTTTAGATATATCTTTGTTAATTTCTAAGATCTTAACAATTTATTATTCGAAACACTATTTTCCAGCTTTAAAAAAAAAGTTTTAATAAACTTCATTCACCCCACGTACAATATCCAATCAACAATATCCAACCCAATAATCAAAAACCAAATTACATCCAAGAATCGCAATCCAGCACGGCAGAGTTCCGTAAGCTCTGCAAGCAACTAGCGCCGCAAGAGTCAACGTCCCGCTATCGCGAAACGAAAGTGGAGAATCTCCGATCTCCCTGTACCTCACGCTCATCTCCCGCGGCAACTTAACCATCTCCTCTCTCTATCCCCCCAGAACCAGCGCTGCACAGCAGCAGCAACGGCATATCTTTTCTCGCAGCTCGCGCGATTTCTATAAGCGCATCGCGTCGCTTGCGCTCGTTAGCTACTCTCCTCTCTAACGCTCGGCGAGCGCGCGGCGAGAGTAGGAGTTGGCTTTTCGCGTGTTCCGTATGCGTGCGGCGCATGCAGCAGCAGGAACTGCAATGCGTGACCTAGTGCCGTTGCCTCGCGCGTTCTACCTGCAAACTAGGTCTTTCCCGCCGCCGCACCACCGCCGCCAGCTCGGCTATAGAGGAAAAAGGCCGCCTAATCGCCGACGCCGACGACGATTCTTCTTTTTTCTTCTATAGCTCTGCAGTGCAGCCGCGAGCCATGAAAAATTGCCTCTTGTCTTTATTTATTTCTCCGTTTCGTTTCTAATGGCCTCGAGAGCGCGGATGTTTCAGTAGACCTGGCTTTAATGCCGTTTCGCGGAAAATTTCGCTGAGCCGACTTTTTTTAAGAGTCCATAGGCTCGCCTTTCGCGGGGATGGATCGTTCCAGAAGTGGTTTCGATGATCGCTCGCGGACGGCCGAAAGGAAAATGGCCTTTCTATGTTAAGTGCTTTACTCGGGCTTTTCGTTCCGTACCTGCGAAATTAGATAAGAAAGCAGAGTCTGAAAACGGCTCAGCTATAGAATCTAGAATGATCAGAGCGCATTTTGACCAGCCGTTTTTGTCGCTCGGCCAACAAAAGCGCGAGCGCCCGCTTTTCTCCAACCTCGAAGAAAAATAATTTCCATTTCCTAGATTTACTCTCTAGCAGAGTTCAACGCCAGATTCGCTGAGCGATACAGCACGCAACTGAAAAAGGCAGCCTGCATAAACAACAGCTCTCATAATAAACAAATAGACTCACTGCTTTGAAACGCAATTTTTTCGCTCTACAAAAGCGACGATGCGTCGCGGCGTTCAGTGGAAACGGCTCGCGGCAGTCAGACATCATCTCGCGAATCTTCCCGAAGGAGAGAGATAAAAGAGAGACTCGAGGCAGCGGTATATACGCGCGCATTACGTAAAAGTGGCGCTGCGCGCGGCCCACATTTGTCAATTGCACCGTGGGTGGGGGTACAGAGCCGCGCGATGCCGGTTACCGTTAGAAGCGGATTTGTTTACGCGAATGTAGCTATATACGTGTATATACGTATAGAGCCGAGCGCAGCGGAGTGCGAGGGCCAGGGTCAATGTCTCCTATGCGGAACAGAGAGGCCCCGTGGCACAGCAGCAGCCCCCGCGGATAAAAACGAGAATGCGTCAGCTGAGGTTTCCTTTTCAAGTGACCTCTTCTTCCTGCCGCTTCTTTCTTTCGCCTCCCTTTCGGGCTTGTTCCTTTTGGCGCTGTATTTTCGCGGTAGAAAGAGAGTCATCCGAGTTTTTTGGTGGCCCCTTGCGCCAGGTGACGGAATTTACGGACTGCCGGGGATAATGACGCGGCGCGAATTCCCCGAGAGTTATGGGAGCTGTTAGTCAGGGAGATAGTATATGCAAGGATGAGTAAGGTACGAGTGGGTGGTCGCTCGAGGCTTTCTGCAGTTTTTGGGTGAACAAACTTTTAAGGAAAAAAATCGATTTCGATCCTTTGTGAAAAGGCTACTGTATATCCGGCGTGAAGATTCACGAGTGGAATTTTTTTGAAAATTCAGCAAGGGATTTTCGAAAAGTTCCTTTTACATATTTTTATCTATCAAGCTGTCCACGTATTATTATACGATTAACTTTCAAACAATGTTCAAAGCTAAACAGTAAAACCAACAACTCTATACTTTCATTAGACCATCCCCAAAAGAAGCAGCTGCACAAAAGGGCCTCAAGGCCCAAACATCCGACATCACATACTAGTCTAAAACGTGGCCGCGAAGCAGAAATGAAAGAAAAGGAAGCCGAGCACCGTTATCCAGCCCTCCCAGCCCTGTCGCGCGCAATTGGCCCTATATACATGCGCACAAGGTAGCCAGACACACATACGTGCCGGCTCGCGGCGCGCGCCTCACTTGCACCGCGCTCCGAAAAAGTAAGAGTGTCTAGCGCGGCCAAGTTTCGGGGGGCCGCCCGGGCTTTTCAGCTGGCCCGCTCGCTCGAGCACATACATATATATATACCGTTAGCGCTCCACGTAGACTCTTCCTTCGCCGCCATGGATTTTCCCTTTTCACCAGAGCTACCTGGTTCCTCTCCGGCTTCTTTTTTACTCGTCCCCGTCAAGCCTTCTTTCTCCATTTTTTACATGCATAAAGCCGTGAGCTCGCTCCTTTTTTCTCGTTTTATAGTCGGCTGGCCACTTGCACTTTAGCTGGCCGCGTGAGAGGCGGCTTTTCGGTTTTTAGATGCGCCGCGCGCTCCGGGCGCTGATATCGATCTCGTTAGGGACCTCGGGGGAATCTTCCTTTCGTTGGCTGCTATATGCTCCGCTGCGGGGCCTGTTGATGTATATACTTTTCGAGTTTTGGGTGGATTTTTTATTTATTCATGGATGCTTATCGTGGGCGTTGAATAGGGCGATTTAAATCATGTGTATGCGCAGAGCTGGTAAATTAACATTTGTTTTCGTGAGCGATAAGAGGCTCCGATCTGCCGAGGCGACGAGACAATGGCTACTGTGGAAGCAATGGAAAATGAATTTTTCGGCCGCGAGGCCTTTAATTAGGCAAGAACCGTTAATTGTGCGCTTAGATCCTAAGAGCCGGGGTACGTACGGACAACAAAAGCAAAGCGTCCGGTGTGGCTGAATGAGAGAGAGGGCCGCGTGCGCCGAGAGTGCCGTAAGTGAAAATGTATACAGAGGCATATATAGCGAGAGTAAGAGAGAGGTATAGAGTCGGAGAGTGGGCGCGAGCGTTCGAGCCTCGAAAAATCAAGTTCAAAGAACCCGAGTGTCAATGACGGTCAAAGACCCGGGCTGCGGGGCTCTCGGGCGCGCGCGCGCGCGGGCCGGGCAAAAAGGAGAGGAACTTGCATTTTTAACGACTCCCCGCGTACTTCTCTCGCGCGCACCTCTCCTTTAAAACCTCGATATTTATGCATTGTGAGTCCCTCTCTCTTTTCAGCCCGCGCGCTCCAGGAAGAAGAATAAGAGGCACGAAGAAAAAGGCAAGAGCGAGAGAGAATAAAGGAAGCGGCGCCGCAAAAATCGCTCCACACACACACACACACATGGGCACTCGCGAACGAGAGGGAGAGAGAATCCGCAAAAGAGCGCGAGCGATCGGTTATAGCAGCGCAGCCGAGAAGCAGAGCGGTCGTCGACCCCCGGGCTCGTCCTGACAAAATACTCTCTTACGCATTGTGTGTGCCACTTCACTTCTTCTCTCGCTCTCCTCCTCCTCCTCCTCCTCCTCTCTCCCTCTCTCTTCTTCCACCTCGGCTGACCGCGAAGCAGCGCACGTCGAGGAATCGTAGGCGGCGGAAAGAGAAAGAGAAAAAGGCGCAGAGGATAGACGCAGCCAGGAACCGAGAGCAGCAGCCAGGAGCGAGCGATAGCTCAGGCTCTACGTATATAACGGTCACACACAGAGAGCGATCGCTCGGCCGCGATAAATCGCCTCGTGTATATTCAGCTAGGCGGCTGCGTTTCGCGCGTTCTAGAAGCTCGATGTGGGAGGGGGGGGGCGAACTAGTGCAGCATCGAGGACACGCGCAGGCAAGCGAGTCCTCGATGTGTAAGGAGAGTGTATATATTTTTGCCCGCGCGCTTGCGCTTGCACGCAGAGGTGAACGAACCTTAGGCGCTCTCTGCGAGGTCCGCGCTCGGGCGCGCGAGCGAGCGCCGCTGTCTTACTTTGCGCGGGAAAATCGCGCGAATTTTCTCCCGCGAGCTCGTTTCTGTGCGAGCGAGCAGGCGATGGGCTTTCCGAGACGGAGAGAAAGAGAAGGCGCGCACCGGAGAGGAGAGATGGATAAGCGCGCGCGCGTGCCGAGGAGAGAATGTGTGTCGTTGACCGCGCGTAACCGGAGAGGAGAGCGCGAGCTGAGCCGTCCTCGTCGTCGCGGCATGGCTATTGTATAATTGCCGGCTGATTGTTGAATAACGATGCCGCCGAGCTTTTTTGGATTTTTGGATGCTGGGATTTTGGGCAGATGATTTGATGGATGATTCGAGGAAGATTAAACGCTTTCGCGTTCGGGTAGTAAAAGTGTTTGGGAAGTATCGATGTGTCACTGTTAATTGGTAGGGGAGTGGGGGAATGAAAATAAAATTAGTGACACTATTTCGGAGCGGTGCGAGGATGAAAGTCAAAATTTCGATTTTTTACACGGGTCAGCTGTCTCGCTGGGTTTGGGAAAATCTACTAGAAGTAGATTCGGACCGAGAATGGTCGGACAGATAAACAAAATGCTCATCGAGGATGATATCAATGAAATCACCGATTAAGATTATCGTGAACAAGTGATAATCTGTGAAGAATAGAAACGAAAAATAGATAGGAAATCCCTCGTTCCTATAAAACCCCGATATTTTGCATAAGAGACTATGTAAGCAAAAGTGGGACAAAATCGGTTCATAATCCATGCGGAAGTCTAGGGTTCGAATCGAATCTATAAGATTTCCTGTAAAGTAAACTCCGTTTAAATACCTGTTAATTATTACGTAGCCCGAAAAAAAAAATTAAAAAATCGAAAATCGAATCGCTTACCGATCGCCTGCATTTATATAACTAACCTTAACCCATTTAAATCCGAAAGTCGCTATAAAAGCTCTTACACAACTCGGCAGGCATAACCTGCAGCCTCACTGCAATTATTACACAACTCCATTATATGCACAAGGCCTCCCCTCAAAACCGATCCTAATCCCTGACAATGATCCCAGGCATCCCGGCGTGATATCGCTAAAAATTCGCCATCATGCTCACAAAGGAAAAAGAAGCGGCGGCAGCGTCGCCGAGGAGAAAAGAAAAGAAAACAATGCTCTCTTAGCTCTCGCCTATGCGCTCGCTCGAGCTCTCTATTTAGGCCTCCCGCGAGAAGGGCATTGCACTTATTTCCTGGATTATGCAGTTCGCTCTCTTTCTCTCTCTTGCTCTGTTGCTCTTGCGCGCAAGGTGAAGGTAAAGGTAAAATACTCGCCTCTCTCTCTTCGAGCGCGCGAGTTAGTAAGTAGTGCAAGCGTATAAGAGAGTGCCCGAGCCGCGAGGTCAGTAACCAGCAGCAGCAGCAGCAGCAGCGCAGCGTCGTTCCGGTTAGGCTGCTGCTGCTGTTGCTGGCGACCAATCGGGACATTTCGCTGTTCTCTCTGAGAGTGCGCAGATCGCGCGGAGGAGCATGTGTAGCTGTATACACACACGTATATGTATACCCCCACGACGATTATTATGTAAAAGTAACGCTTCCATTGATATGCCGTTACCGTTCCGTGGGTCAGCCCCTCGCGCGCCGGCATGGACGAGTTGACGTCCTCGGCGCGCCGTAGGAGAGCCAGGATAACGGATACTCGCGCCGAGCTTTCGCGCTCTCGTCGCCGTCTGCCATTTCTATTGCGAATTTAGAGAGAGGAGAGATATGGAGCTGGCAAGCGGGCTGAGTTAGTAAGCTGCTCGGGGGAGATAAAGTATAGAGACAGAAACTGCGAATGCTACGGTTGTGGCGCGGATTACAAATGGACGCGAGAGTTTCGCGTTTCATCTGTTAATCTAATCGCGGATGCGGCTGAACTTTTTGATTCTCGCTGTAAAGTGCATTGACACTGGGGAAATCGAGTAATAAAGTATGGTAATTGGGAGAAGCACGGATTTATGTAGCTTTTGTTTCTAAAATTAAAACGCCTTTCTTTTGTAATATACTGACGTGAGTTTTGAATTTTAACGTTAACTTGAGGATAATAGAGCGATTCCAAAAGCTACAATGACTCTATCAATTAAGTATACGTAACGCATAATAATTAAACTTTACTCAATCGACAGCGTCACAATAACTCAGACTCCTCAAACCCAAACGATCAATCACCTGCCCATTAAACCAACCAACCTCTCTCCCAACCCAGCATATCAATACACTTTCGAAACCTCTCGCCTGCTTTGACAGTTTCCAATCCACCCAGAGCTCTTACATAAAGCATTAGACAGCCCGTATTATCTAACCCATCGAAGAATTCGCCTAGGAGATTCCAGGCATCAGAGAGCGGAGCGATTCACGCGAAGCCGGACCGCCCGCGGCAGCTTCCCCGTTCACTCGCGTTTCGTTCCAGGTTCACGGCCACGCGTACAGCCGTATATACACCTTCCAGCTGCAGCAGCCGTTACTTCGTCGAATTAGCCATACACGGCCACGTAGCCCCCTTATTCCCCTCTTAATTTTCCCTTTTTCGCGAATAGCGCGCGAGCGCCGGCTATGTACTCTTCATAAGCGACTGCCTCGTCTAATGATGTTTTTCGCCTGGCTCTATGCGTGTGGTTATGCGCTGCGCGAAGATAGCATCTATGGGAGAGGGCCCCCGCAAAAAGTCGAGTCGCGCCTTTCCGAGAAGCCCTTTAATATAGCTGTAGACTAGGAATAATGGGAGCTCTGCGAGCGGGGCCGCAAAAATATATACAAGGGGGATGCGAAGCGCGCACCGTGATTCTTTATGGGGGGGAGGCGCGCGCTCGGCTTTTATGGCGCGCTGGGGCTTAGAATTGTTTTATTTATGAGAGCGGCTCTCGAGAGCCGGGCAGCTGTAAACTTTATTCGCCTGGGCTTTTTTTAATGCATTTATGATTGTTACTTTCTTGCTGATTTCGTTTGGCGAGAGGAAGAATTACGAGCCTCGGATGATGTTCGATAAGTGAAAAATTATTGTTTTATAGCGGCTGAGCTGCCGGTGAGTTGTGAGGTAATATTGAAAAATTGAAAGACGTTATGTCCCGCGAATTTCGTGGGTCTGTTATATCTTTAATAGACTATTGTGTAAAAAGGCAAAGGTGCATTGACCCGGGTTTAAATTTATTCGGTGCTCGCGCGCCTTAGCATTGAAAAAGCAAATGGAGGGAGTCTGGTTATGTATTGATATCTTGAGACTATCCTCGAGTTATGCGGGTCTATATGCATACACCCACACGCGTATGCCCACACGCCGGTCGTTCGCTCGGGCTTGGGTTTTTCAAAATAGACATTTCAGTTCTAGCAAGTGGTAGCGCCTTGTTGGAATATTTTTTTATACTTTGTAGAATAAAATAAGCGATAAAAATTATTTTGATGAGTTGATCAAAGATAAGATATTTTTAGATTCGAAAAAAGGGCGGTAGATCAAAAGAAAATAATTACGCTTGTCTATACCACTCGCAATAATAAAAACCATAAGCATAACTCAAAAATCTAAATAAACCACCTTTCTTACTGTTAACGCAATACAAACTCACTTTAACCAAAAAAGAAAATCTTTCCCATCAATTCCTGCAAAATAAAAACACAGCAATTCGCTCGTACCAAGGTGCGAATAACGAGCCTGCTTCCCTGTATACTGATCCCAAGGAGCGGCAAATCGATCGCTCGGTGACTTCGACGCCCGCAAAAGAAACGCGCTCGCGCCGGCCTCGACTGTTTACCCGTCCACGCGCGCATATATATATCTCTGACGCGATCTCTCGCGTCATCTGAATTTTAATCAACGCCGGGCGCACTTAAACCTTGCACCGTTGCACGCGCCCGGCGAGGCGCAGTTGGAGAACGGTGAAACGAAAATGAAGCGGAGTTACGGCGAAGGTGAGTCTTCGAGGCGGATGGCTTTTTTTCTGGGAGAGTGAGATTTCGTTTGGGGTTTTTTTTGGAGCTTCTGGGTTTTCGATTGATTTTGGGTGAGAGTGTATTTAATCGCGCTGCGCGATGTGTTGGGAGTCTAAAATTTATTGTTTTCAAAGTGTTGTTTAGTAGTTAATTACGTAGGGATATAGTCGCGATTTCATCAGACACGATTCCAACTGTTTCCTTAGCGAAAAAATCCAACTTCACTTGCCTCTAAAACCAGCGCTATCACCTCCCATCGCCTACGTACCGTACCAATCGCTCCTACAAACCACATCCACCCCTTAATCTGAAGCTCGCCATCATCCTCGCAAATCCCGCATCAAAAGCGTCGATCGCAACTCGACGTGACTTCGTTAACAATCCGCATCTAGACCCAGCCTGTAGTTTTCCATCCAGCACGCCGATGGGCCAGCAAATTAGGCTTGCGCTCGTTTGTTGCCTCTAGGCCTGAAACTGCAGTGATAGCGTTCGCGCGGCTCGGTTATAGCTCGCTCGAGCTAGCTCGCCGCGTCTATCACTGACCTGCTTTCGTGCATGAGCGCGCCGGGTATGTATGTGTCGGTGTGTGACCTTAAATCCATTTTCGCCGAGATTGCATTATGCGCGGAGTTGCTGCGGACTGGCTGTGGTGATATGGGTCGGGTTTAAGCCGTGAGGGAACGGCGAGTGATGTTTAGAGGGTTTTGAGTGGATTGGAATGGGATGCTGGGATTTTTCTTTGGGTTTGGTTGGATGCGCGGCTGGGAGTTGAAGGGGAACAAGCAAATTTGCATGATTAGCTCTAATTATATTGTTGAAATTCTATATTTGGCATTGTCGAGCATTTATCTTTAAAGTTCTTTGATTTTTCACTCAAATTTAATTCTTATATAGCGACCGGTGAATTAGAAGCAGTTCCAAGGGTAATTCGACTCAATCACTTCTGAACAATCATATACAATGTAGAAATATACGTGAAATCGTCGCACTCTCTGATTGCCAAGTAAATATTTGTTACCGCGTACCACATAAGCCGTGAGTCAGAGTCGCGACGGGAAGAAACCGTGAACTTGCCCGTGTAAAATTCCAGCAACAATCCCGCGCCTCCAGTCACCTACTACTATGCGCAATCTCTTCCGAAATGTAGCATCGGCCGCGGGAATTTCCGGAAGTATACTTTCTTCTCGTCCTCGCTCCCCGTGATATCATCCCACCTACAAAGCCACCAATTTCTCCGCAGCCGAAAAACAGACGCTCCCCCTCAGCGGAAAACCCCTAATCGAAAAAGAACGAAAAACCCAGCCGCGGCCTGCCGATGAAAATCCAAAAGTGAATTTCGTAAGAAAGAAGCGGAGCGTAAAGAAGAAGGGAAAAAAGCATGCTTCCTTTCGGCTGTTATACCGCTAGGCAGGAAAGTTTGAAGAGCGTCTGCGGCGCGCGTGCGGGCGCGTCCTCAGAAAATCAGAAAACATAGAAGAAAGAGAAAGGGAAAGGGAAACGGAAAGAGAGAAGCGAGCGAGCGCCGCTCGAGAGAGCAATCACCTATGGGAGAAGGACGACGGGGAGCGCCGGCGAACGCTGGAGAGAGAGAGAGCGAACGAGAAGAAGAAGAAGAAGAAGAAGAAGAGGAGGAGCTCGATATATATATCGTTGCTCGAGGAGAAACCGAAAGAGACGGAGAGAGCTAAATCCAGCCCGTGTACGTGGGCCCCCGCGCCTCTCTGCGTGTATATATATACACAGACGTAGGTAGATAAGAAGCAATGAAGGTGGGGAAGCTCGCTGGAAAGGAATACAGAGAGAGAGAGAGGGTGAAGAACCGTGGCAACGACCCCGCGAGCCTCTCCGATCGTGTAGCATCGAGAGCGCGGCCAGATCTCCGCTGGATCCTTCCTCCTCTAGCTCTCTCACACGCAAGGCATATACACAGCCAGGCTCTTAGGAGGGGGTCGAAACCCATAAGCTCGCTCTAATCGCGTTCTGGTAGCGTTCGAGGGCTGCGCTCTCTGGCATTTTCGGAGGTCAGTAACCAGCGCCGGCAGCAGCAGCAGCGCACGAAGGTGTACATACGAACGAAAGAGAGGAGAGCGAGCGAGCGCTGTAGGAAGTACCGTTGTGCAGGGGAATGTTGAACCGGCGGCGCTCCCTCTCTCTCTCTCTCTTTCTCTCTCACTCTCTCTCTGGCTGCAGCAGGAGAGCGCGTATACGCGCGTGGAAGGCAGCGAAGCGAACGAGGAGAGGAGGAGTAGGTACGAAGGAGCGCGCTCTCTGGCCATTGCTCTCTCCTCTCTCTCTCTCTCTCTTTCTCTCTGAGCGCGCGCTCTACCTGCCCGAGCGAGTCGCTCGCTCGCTCGCTCGGCTGCCTAAGCCACCTTCAGTACGAACCACGCGGTCCCCACGAAAACACACACCGCGCCGCGCGCTCTCAGCGCCTATATACACTATATCGTCTGTCTCTCTGCCACGGGAGAGCTCACTGACGAGACGGACCCACGGCGTAAACATTGCCGAGACCGGCTACACTGGAGACTATTCATATTGCACGCATTTAGAATAATAGTGATTTTATCGAGTGTGCGCAATTTGTTGCAGCGAGAAAAAGCCTCTGTGTGCCCCTGTGCGATTCGGTTATTTTTTTTATTTTCTTCCTTCGATCGATGTACACCTGTTGTTGGTTCACTGTTGATTGGTGCGCGTGAGCAGAAGGACGAGCGAACTGTGGATTTAGATCGTTTCTTGAAATTGTCATTCTGAAGGAGAGGAGAGAAGGTTAGGCGGATGCGGACGCGGAAGAGGATGACAACGTTGGCGAAGACGGATTTTTAAGCGATAAGAGAGCTGAAGACGGAGAGCCACTCTGGGTACCAACGTCGAGCCGATCGTCGCGGGTGTCAACCGGCCGCGAGGAAGGTGAGTCTTTTATTCTAATATTTCTGGTTTCTGAGTGCGGTTATGCTGTTTACGAGGCCGGTTACCTGGCTGTTGAGGTATACTAGAATGTGTCTGAACAGTGAGATCGTTAAGATTTGTACACTTTTAGTAGATTATATAGAGACCGGTAATACTTTTTCTGCTACTTAGCTTACACTTCATGCAGTTTCATAACCTTTTCTCCCCTAAATTTTAACATTCACACAATCGTTCATTCATAAACATTACTCCAAAGCGTCCAACGCAACCAAACGATCCAACCGTCCCAAATCACCGGTAAAATCCACTGTCCCCGATCTTCCCCGAAACTTTCCCCACGAAAGGGGTTTTCCCCGTCCTCCCTCGGCAGAAACTTCTCAACTCTTCTCCAGCTCATCCAATACTACAGCACCTCGCTCGATAAACTCAATATCTCCTTGACACTTCCTCGTTCGTTACCGAGCCATGCAATACCGATCGGCTGCTGCAGCTCTGACGTAACAGCCGCTGCAATTAAAGACGAGCGAGCGCCGCGAGAGGAGATCGCTCGCGCTCACGCAGGCTTGCGGCTGAGAGGCGAGCGTGGCGACAGCGAGTATAAGAGAGAGAGAGAGAGCGAGCCGAGCGTTAAGGTCGAAAAAGGACATTGACCTTGAGGAGCGAGCGCTCGGCTCTCTCGCTCTCTGTGAGTGTATATACTTGCGCGCCGAGCCGTAGTTACAGCGCCGATTGCGTAAAATTCGCGGGCTTTATCTGGCTGGATTTGTATGGGAGGCTTATCGCGGTGAGGTTTTTTTTTTAGAGTCGGCTGGTTATGTAAGAGCTGGGCGTGGGTGGAGATAAGGATTTTCAGGGGAATTGTTTAGCGAGAGTTTGTTGTGCTGGGTGGATGGTTGAGCGGGGTTATTGTGTAGGATTGGTTTGGTATGGTGATGCGTTCTTGTTTAGGTTTTCTGTTTTAAATGGTTGGTCGAGAATATTGATTTTGAGAAGTTTTTTAATTGTAAAAGTCATTGCTTAGTTTTGTTAATTGAATAGAAAATTAAGTAGGCTTTAATTAAGGACTAACTAATATTAAGTTCCTTATTACTTGTGTTATTTAAGCTTTAGAAAATCGAGATTTTAAGAGGCATTTTGCATTCACAAAAATGGTATAAAAGGTATTTTATGTCATTGATTAATCATAGGCAAAGTGTCGGTGATGGGTTGTGCCAATATATTGACTTTCAGGTTCTTTAAAGGTTAAACTATTGGTTAGATCTTACAGTTTTGTTGGAACCAAACTAAATTTCAAATTACGCTTAATATTAATTGAAAATCTGCTTAGTGAAATCTTAGTATAATTTAAAAACTAAATTAAATAAGAAGTATCTAGACCGCTGAGACATACATAATACGTCCTTAACAATATAAACCATCAAAACGACGCATAAACCATCACGCTAAAACACCCATCACATACAAAATCATTCCCAATCCTCCATCAGCAAACCACATCCACCCAAACCTTCCCCAACCCAAAACCAAAAAAACTCCAAAAACCGTAACTCCAAAAAAAAAACCCAGCGATCATCAAGACCCCGCGCGAAAAGTTTAATAACGAGTACAGTTAAAATAGCCGGGCCTCTGGGGCCGTGCGCTCGCAACTCCCCCGCCTCGGCGCTCGCTGCGCCCGTTATACGCGCCTCGGCGATCCATCGATAAGCGCGCCCGCTCGGCGAACGATAATGAAAGGAAATCGAGAAGGGAATTTCGTTTTTTATCCTCTCCTCGCTGCGCCTCCCCCCCTTTTTCTTCCTCCCTGCTCGCAAAGGTTCACGAACCTCTGGCTTTCTCGTTTTCCGTTCCTATATATACATAAGAGCGAAGACCAGGATTCGAGCGCAAAGACAGAGAGAGAGAGAGAGAGAGAGGAACGGCGGACACCGTTAAGCACACGTATTTCCTAATATGACATAACGGTGCTTCCGTTGCCCAAGCTCTAGGAGAGCTCTGCGTGTGTGCAAGTACATACACGCGTGCACTCGCGGTCCGTCTCTTATTTCGACGTCGGCTTTGTCCGCGGCTATCCTCGATCCTCCGATTCTCTCTCCTCCTTTTTTTCCTAACAATCGGCAAGGAAGGGATACAAGTCTTCGGGAGGGGGCAGCAAGGGTATTAGTGAAAAGGGAGTTAAAGGAAAGCGAAGGAGCGGAGAACGAAAGAGAGAAGGCGAAAAATGCCGTTATTCGCGCGCGCGAGCGAGCGCACTGCCCCGGGCTTCCGGTCTCTCTCTCTCTCTCTCTTCCTCCTTCTCCCTCCTTCGTCGCTCGCGAGCTCCACGCTCCATTCATCTCCTCGCGTGGCACGCGCGCAACGCGAACCCTTTGCAGAGATGCGCCTCCTGCGCGCGCGCTCTTAGCTCGCGGGGTGTTGGAGTGTGTATGAGCAGGTAGAACAGCCTTGGCAGAGTACCGTTTTTTCCCTTTCGTGTACTTCCGCGCGCGAGGGAGGACGCAGCCGTATGGCGCGTGGATCGGTTTCTTCTTTTTTTGGGGGGGAGGTAATGAGATATGAGGGTTCTTTGTTGAGGGTGGTTGGGACAAATGTTTTGGTTCGTCGGGGGTGAGGGGCGCCGGATGTAACTGTTTTGTGAGAGGGAGTCTGGTTAGAGTTTTTTTGGTTGCGGAGCTGCGAGGGCTCGATTCGTTAATTAATACTGAAAGATAAAACTTGAAGCTTTTACAGTTTAATTAATTATTTTATTGGATAATAAAATTTCTTTTACCTTTTTCTAATATTAAATACATGAATTTACAAATATTAAATTAAACGTTCCATATTACAG
>UELX01000181.1:0-109019 GCA_900480035.1 Eupelmus urozonus | reverse complement strand
TCTCTCTCTCTCTCTCTCTCTCTCTCTCTCTCTCTCTCTCTCTCTCTCTCTCTCTCTCTCTCTCTCTTTCTCTCCCTGTTCTATACGTATAGATACACGTGTGCACCCCTTTTAAATAAACTCGCAAGCGCGCTCACGGGGGATAAGAACAGAAGAAAGGGGACGACGGAGACGTTAACATGGTCGTTAGCGAAAGGCGTCCCCGGTATGGTCCCTGCGCGCGAGGAGGGTGCGAGTGCACGGGTGCACGTTTTGAGTGGCACATCTATGTGCGTGCGTCTATGGGGTTGTTAGTCGCGGCGTGCAAGTAAGCAGGAGTGGCTCTCTTGACGAAGGCATGAGAATGCAGAACGAGACAAAGAAGGGTAGAAAACGGAAGGTGTAACTTGAATTGATTTGAAAAATCTTGGGCAGGATTTGAAGACTTTAAAAGTAAACCGTAACTAGGGTTCTAATATTTTTTTTTATTTTTTAAATACTTTGTAATGTTAATAAAATTAAATAAATATTTTGTAGTTTGATCTAGAATTGGCAATCAGGAGTGGCAACGTTTACAGAAGATATAAGCATTATTATGAATTTATCTTAATAAACAAGATCTTAAAGCGTTTTTAAAAACAGAAACTCTGTGCAAAGATGAGATTTACTCCGGGAGAGTATTCCATGTATGTTTCATATGATTCGCAGTTGAATAAAAATTATTATTATTACTGAAAATATTTTCCGGATAGATCTCTGACAATTAAAGTTATAACTAATCTGCCTAAACTAAAGTAAGTTAATTATCGTATCTCAAATTGATGTAATTATGGAATATCTTGAACACAAAGAAATAATCATAATATACCGATATAAAGATTGCAATGCAGGTAAATTAAACCATAAGGCGACATCCGTATAATTATGATCTAATCTGCTTATTGGTGTCTTAATCTTAGAGGATAAATAGCGCAAACATTTTTTCTGTATAAAATCAAGTTTATTAATTAAAGTTTGCATTATCTTTCATGTGGCCGAATATAGTATGAATGGCTATGGAGGAGCAACTGAGTTAGATAAAATATCAGCACTAGACTTGTTATAAACATATTATCTCTCTATATTATAAAGATATTTCGTCGCCGCCGCCGCCGTGTATAAGAATTTAGGATCCCCTTTATCTCTAAAATTAGCCGTTATTTTGAGGGATTTTACATTATTTTTTCCCTTTTTTGCAAAGCCCTCCTGGTATGTAAATATATAAAATAGCTCTAGTAGTCTTACCATTTAGTATTTTAAAAAAGATCCATTTAAAATATGCAAGTAACAACTTAGTATAGAAATATAAATTAAGGAAAAAAAGTAAAATAACTTGCGAAGTAATATAAACCACTATAATATAACATAAAAATAAGTATAAATAAACAAACAAAAATAAGTACATGCACAGAGAGATCGAGAAAATCCAAGAAACAAAGCGAGAAAAAGCAACAGCAGTATCGCGAAGAAAAACCTATGTCATCTCGAGTACTGCATGTATACACACTAATGTAACAGTGGCAGCTGGTAAGATCATATAAAAAAAGCGCAGAGAAATAGTAAGAGATTCGATTACGCTTTGCTACCACGACATCCTATTTCTTCATTCAGCCAATGATCCTTCCATCGTAGAAAATTCACCAGATCTTCTGGTCGCTTAACTAACTAGTGGGCATATTTTTCAACGCAATATACCTAGATAGTAGAGTATAATCTGTTCAGAATATGGTAAATGACTAAACAACACAAAATTATAACCTTAAATCAACAAATTATTACGAATGTTGATTTTAAAGATAGTCACTTTGCACTGATCTATAATTAATAATATATAAAAATACTTTTCAAGTAGATTATAATAAGCGTCATGATCATAGGCAAAAAATAACAGTCTACTTGTCCTCTAAAACCGAGACAATTGTATAGCTATAGATGTATCTTTCGCATATAGCAGAAGTAGATGCGCGCACACTTTTTTGTCGCTTTCTCTCTCCCTCTCTCTCTCTCTCTCTCTCTCTCTCTCTCTCTCTCTCTCTCTCTCTCTCTCTCTCTCTTTCTCTCTCTCTCTCCTCCCTCGCATCTATCAACACCGTCGAAACCAAACACACACAACGCCCCCGCTATACACAAGTCGGCCGTTACACAGAGCCAGCCGTTTACCCGGAAAGTAATTTCCCCGCCGTTAGACCCAGCGCTCAGAGGTCAGAGCTGGCTTTTCCAGGCCGCGCGTGGCTCATACAGCGCGCATCGCGCACGCGGCGATTTGATTTTCGAGCGCTGTGTATATGCATATAGGCACGCGGCCGCAATAAAAAAAAGCGCCAAGCGGATGGGTTCGACTTGGGTTATACGATTGCAGCAAGTGGGACGTCGAGGTGGGTATAGTGTGCCCTGAATCGATAATGACGCGTTCGGATTTTAATCTGTCGCAAGATCGCTAAGTGAGCGTATGGATGTGGTGAAGGTATTTGCATAGAGGTTATGTGCGTGTGTAGAGAGTTGTATAAACTTGCGGGGTGATGTAATTGTTAAAGAGGCAGTTTTTGAGTGTGTTACATATTATGGTAGAATTTTAGGATGATATTTCAGGCGCTTGTAACTACTTAAAATTATTTTTTATAAAAAAAACGCCGTTAGTCTTTCACGGAGAATATAACTTATTATAATCCCATAACGACGGACAGTTACATGAAATACAGAGATTTGCACGGCTCGTTTTTCGCACCCGTGCGGAAATGTTCATCCCGGGCAGCTCGTTAAATGCGCCGAGCAGAAAACGAGATGTCACGAGAAGGTTTTTTTTTTTTTAGAGAAAATTTAGGCAAGCTTTTTTGCGCGAGGCTGGCGGAGATTGGGGATTTGTTGATGAGAGAAGGAAATGTAGGGTATGATTGCCAAGGAGATTAGTGGGCCGTTAAACCGCTGGTTTTTTTCTCGTGTGGTGATTTTCTGAATTAAAATTTTTTTGGGGTAATGATGGTGGAGTGATGTTTGTATTTTTGGGTTGTAATTTGTTGGCTGTAGGAAGGAAATCTCTTTTAATTAAGTTGGATAGTAGTTTAAATGGTAGTTTAAATGGTATGTTATAAAGGTGCTGGGTAGGGTTTGACCAGGTAGTTTATTTAACTATATATTATCTTCTTGTTTCGCCTTAGGGAACAAAATTCAAATGATTTAGTGTAAGAACTTAATTTTTGAATTGTTAAATTACATTACAGCTATATAGTGTAACTAAAATCAACAATTTCAATGAGTGTATATTCAGATGCTGTTTTAATTAACCTGTGGATTTCCACATTTGTTATATATCAAAACAGATGAAAACTTGTTATAATAAAGAAATAAATGATATTAATTATAATAATTTACGTTCATCGCTAAATATTAAAAAGCTAAGGTAAATAAATTAAATTTCATTAATATCTATCATTATTATAATTGACCGGGATAAATCCACAAATACATAAAATCTAGCTTTACTTTACCATTTGTATCCACCTCGAAGTCATCTTTCCTCCAAGAATTTACCAATAATTACCAATAATTACACAACATCCACAGTGCTTCTCAAAGCGCTAATAACCCGAGCAGAAATTGGCTCAGTAAAACTCAGTCCCTGAAACACTTTAAGGTCTTATCTAAGCCCCAATTTGCCACATTAACATTAACACCTAGATAACCTAATTAGGCCCTACCCATAACCTACCCAATCCCCCACTCAAAAACCCAACTATCCCTCCCAAATCCATCAAGCAACGTTCATCCCGTAGTCACCTACCTACACAGCACCGCCATTTCAGCATCTCTCTCTTTCTTCCTCTCGCCACGCGTGCTGCCGCTGACAGGCCGCTCATAAATCTTCGGCGCCTGCGTGTGCCTCGCTGCGCCCCTCCTCGAGGATCGCCGCGTGGCGAAATTTACCTGGAAAGCGAGGAAACCATTGGGCGCCGCGGGACCCAAGGACGACCTACTGGCGCAGCTCGAGAGCGAGCGATTTTTTTTTTCGCCGGGGGTGGAGCAAGGAGAAGGCCCGGGACTTTGGCCGAAAGGAAGATGGTGCAAAAGAGAGAGGAAGAGAGAGCTAAGATGGGTTATCGGAAAGTCGGAGAGGGGAGTTTTGTTGATCGGAGGGAAGATTGATTAAAGGACGGTGCGCGGAGAAGGTGCGTTCACTGGTGAGGTATAGTAGTGGTTTTGGGGGTAGGCGGGATTTTCCGGACATAGTAGCTTTTGCTGGCTGGAAAAATAAGTATAATTAAAACTTGAGTCTTCATTAAAAGAGTATTTAATAAGCGAGAAATGTGAACAATGTTAAGAGATTTTTTTTATAAAACCGCAGAAGCCGTGAACTAAATATGTAAGACCATTAACATTTAATAGGTTAGGAATTTAAGACTCCGTGAGGAACAACTGTTTGAAAACGTTTTCATTTAATTTTTATAGACTTTTTAAAAGAGTAAATACTCTGTTCTTAACGGATTAAAAGTCCCGCGAGGCATCGAAGCCGTACCGTGAAAAACAACGCAAAAATATTCTTGAAACTAAAAACAAGAATCCAAAAACCAAAATACACTCGATATAAAAGGACTTGTATACTACAGGAATAACTTTTATTAAAAATAAAAAAAATAATCTTACACTAAAAACTCAAACATTACATATCGCTTTTACAAAAATAAAACATTACGTTTACGTCCTCAAAAGACCTAAACTTCATTTTTCACCAAAATTTCTTCTATCTGAATTTTCTCCGTTAACTTTGTTCCGAAAGAATGCAGTAAGTTGCCTGTGTGCGCGGTATTAGAGTTCCAGCATTACTTTTCCG
Source organism: Eupelmus urozonus (assembly GCA_900480035.1). Classification (NCBI taxonomy): domain Eukaryota; kingdom Metazoa; phylum Arthropoda; class Insecta; order Hymenoptera; family Eupelmidae; genus Eupelmus; species Eupelmus urozonus. The sequence goes on along the minus strand of UELX01000181.1, from coordinate 104,176 downwards.
CTCTCCCCTTATACTCGGCGGAAAAAGTTTTATAAATCTGAAAAACGAATGCGAGCCGTACTTTTTCCAAAGGAAAGCCTTATTACATATAAACTCATATACCTACTGTAAGGCGTACTCTAAAATAGATCCAGTAAGTTTATTTTAGAATCCTTGAAAGCTGGAATGAAATCTCATTGCTTGGTATATACTCGTGCAAGTAACGTGCTTTGATCCATCATATTTCCTTTTGAAGATGTCTCTGTTCAAAAGTAAAAGCAAGATTTTGAGGTTAGGGCTGAAATTGTCCTACTTTCAATTAGAGTGTTTCTTTTTATGTAGTTTGTAATTTTTCAACTAATTGAGCAGTTGAATATGAATTACTGTCTACACTTTCAGTAACCAACCGTTCCAGAGACAAAAAATTGAATAGGCCCTAATTAGGGCCTAATTTAATGGACGAATCATAACAATTATTTAGGTCATAACTATAATCTAGTTAAAACTTAACAAAATTTTAAAGTTCAAACCAAACTGTGGTCATCCAAGACCACCAATTAATATCCTCGACCAGAAAAACCGGGCGAAAATTAAAACTCCCAGTTCCACTCTTTCGCCTTATTACCACCAGCGAACCCAACAGTAACATTGTAACGTAAAAAACAGGGCTTCCTCGTAAAAGAATTCCAAATATATAGGAACGACACCCAAGTGTGCACACTGCCCACGGCGATATTTTCAAGCGAGCAACGGTCAGTATTATCGGACAAATATCACTTGATGCCAGCCGCAGGGAATCAGCTGGAGACGCGGGGGCCAATTTTGAGCGAAATCCAGGCCGATTCTTCCTCCTTGGCGCGCATCACGGCAAATTGGCCCCAGTGCGCTCGCTGTTTTAAACGGGAAGGGCTGGAGAAAGTAATTTCTTGGTGTTTGACTTTTTTGTGAGCTAGGTACGGGAGGGGGTAGATTGATGGCGCGCTTGGGTTAGTGGGGGGTAATGAAGGGGGATATTGAATGGACGGATTGATTTAGAGCAGCGTTTAGTGATGGATGTTACTTTTGGATTGGGTTGGTGAGGAAAAATGAGATTTTATTGTGTTTTGGAGTTTCCGAGCTTGCGTGCGTTCTTTTCTACGCGTGGATGCGTAACTTCTATGGATTCGTATAAAAGGAATATAAAGTGGCATCGGATAGCTTCGTTTTATGAATTATTCTGTGAAATGGTGTTTGGAATGTTTCTTGGAACACAATACAAATATTTACGCGCGAAAGTATATTGTATACTTATCCGACTTTACAAAGGAACTACAAGAACCACAGTTGCGACATCGTGCAAAATTCGCTTACGCTAGTACATTAATGTCCCCTCTTCCACATAAACAATCTTCATAAACAACCACTAAAGCAAAATTTACATCAACCAAACATCAACCGCCAAAAAGAAACCCAACCACTCCCAAACCCTCAAAAACAATAAACCCAGCCGCACATCGAAAGCTTTAATTACAACCCCAAGCCAATTCCACCTGGCGCTCGTCACCCCAACCCAAACACACACCACGCTACAACGAACATAACGCGGCTCGCGGCAAACAGACGGCGCCGAATACAGCCGTTCGATCGGCGCGCGCGTTCATAGCCAGGATCCCAATGTGCCAGGCCGCTCAGGTGTATATACAGGAGAGATCGTCGGCCCGTAATATGCTTGCATGCATGCAAGAGCTGTCTTTGCGCCTCCCGCGGGATATATGCGCGCGAGCGCGATATTGCCTCGCGGCTATATACACGGGCTCTGTGACTTCCAGAAAGGCTGTCGCGCCGGGCGATGTATAGTCCCAGCTGGAGGATTACGCGGACGGCTGGTTTCGAGTAGTTTCGAAGATTTCGATTGGGGGTACGGAAGGTTTAATGTTTTATTATTTTCGGTTTGTCGGAGGGGGTTTGTTGGGAATTTATGGGGGAAAGTTTGATGGATTTAGTTTTTCAGAGCGTCGTGGGTTATGCGCGTGGAAACGGGACTATGTATAGCGGCGCTGCAGCCCTTGCTGTGCATAGTGGTTTTTCCACGTGGCAACAGCTGCGTGAAACAAAAAAGTTGCGCTCGTCGTGGCAGAATCGATCCGTGTCATAGATATTTACCAGAAGCGATGCTCAAATTACTATCAGAACACATAGCATCAATTCCGCGAATAAACTCTTTTGAGCACTCCCCAGCGACGTCGGCGCAGCGCCGCGCGGGCAGAAATAACCGCATATCGGAAAACACGATCCCAGCAAAATAAAAGCTCGCCCGGAAAATTCGCCGGATGGAAAAGCAAGAGCCGAAAGTGCGCAGTGTGTCCGCGTGCACGAGGAAAAAGAAGAAAGGCAGTGGCGGCGCATAGCGACGAGGAAAAAGGGGGACGCAGTAGCGCACGAACAATGGGGGTAAAAAGAAAGCGGCGGCAGCTAGCTAGCTCGCGGGAAGGAGAAAGCAGCAGCGGCGTATAAGTATTGATTGTGCAAGACGAGGCCAGCCAGCGCGGGGTGAAACTGGGTCGAAACCGTAGCTATATGCGCTGTATATATGTATATGTGCGGCTGGCTCTCTGTCTCTTCCTGCGGCTCTCTCGCGCTTCTGGGGCGAGGAAGGGAAAGGAGGACGAGAGAGAAGGAGAGAGAATGGGGGGAAGAAGTTTGGGAGATTCGAACGCAGGGTGTTTTTTGGACGATCGATTTGGGAAATGTGCGTGTCTAGGGGGCGCTTTGGGGGGTTTTTTAGGGGGTGGAAAAGAGTTGGATGGGGTGGGGTGGATTTTTTTAATTAGTTTGATGAAGGTGGGCGTGGAATTAGTATGGTATTAGGATGGAACGTTTTAATTTGAAGGTATTTGAAAATGTTTCTGGAGAAGAATGAGGATGAATTATAGAATTTTGCAGGAAAGTTATATTAATGGTATGAGGTTTAGTTTCTTCAGAATTGGATGAAGACACATATAAGTAATAGTAAATCCGTGCGCTTCTCTGAGACTCTGACCTCAAGGAAGTTTCGATTTATCCCAAATCTAATAATACTCATATCTTAATGAAGTTCCATATTTAGAAGGTTAAATACGACAACGTCGATTTAGCAGGCTGAAATACTGGCCAGAGCGCCGCCGAAAGGAATCCAATATCTGACCCATAAACGAATCCGCTATATAGTCGCGTGGCAACGGAGATGAAAATTAAAAGAACGCGAGCTTTTGAAGCGTCCCGAACGTTTTTCTCCATCGCAAAAGAAGCACGCTTAAAGCAGTGCTTTCACATCTCTCGAGCTTTTTCAAAAAATCTACCCTCGAAAGAAAGCGAGACACTCGCTGTTTTTAGACTCGAGTGCGTAAAACGTTTCGTCCTCCGAAATTCCAGCAAACAAGCCGGCTCTAAATCCAGACACTTGAACACCTCCTCGGCCAACTCTCAGAGCTATATCCAAAGGATCAGCCAGAAATAGAAGAGTGCGTATACAATTAAGCAATCCGCGCTTGGCAACTCGGCGTGCCTCGGACAAAGAGAGCTAGAAAGAGAAGAAACAGCAGCAGAAACTGAAGAGCTTGCCGAGAGGGTGAGTGAGAGAGAGAGAGAGAGCTAGCAAAAGGCCGCTTTCCGCGCAACCCTCGCTTACATATACGCGTCCTTCTTTCTCTTGCGTTCGCATTCACACAGAGCGGAGTATATGCCTTTCGCTCGGCTTTTCAAATGCGCTGCAGAGGGATCCTTGACATAAATAATCAACAGTGGAGCAGAGAGCGGACTGTGTGTGTGTGTGTGTATAAATGTGCGTGTGCGAGAGAAAGAAGGGGAGGGAAGCGCACGGCGCCTCGGTAGCCATGGTTACGACATCGATCGCCTAGAGCCACACGTATTCTACTCTACGTATATGTATGAATGTAGCGTAGTTCCACACGCGGAATCGTGAATGTATATGGGTGGAAGGTATACATATAGATATATAGGGAGCTTTCAAACGTTCGCTGCACTATACCGAGGAGCTTTCTCTCTCTTTTTCGGCGTTCTCTAGGTTTTAGAGAGGAGCTTGCGAGTGCGTGAATAAGCGGATCCACACTTTCTCTCTCGAAATCGTATGTATATACGCGTGGACTACTCTCAGACTTGGGAGTATATAAGCGCTGCTCTAGGTGTGCCAATACGCGAGGACTGATACCTCTACAGGTGTAAAATATATCCACATATACCTTCTCCCTCACTCGTATATACACATACTAGGGTCAGAGAAGGAGGTTAAGACTCTTCTCTCTCATTTCTCCCTAAACTCTCACCCCCTCTCGCTTTCTCGATCCGTGAGGGCGCTGCGGTAGGGGGGGGGGGGGCTGAATCCTGTGCTCTAGTTCCGCGAGCGCCCGAATTTCCCCAGCGCAGCCTCGCCGTTTTTATCGTATATATATCGAGGGCTCGAAATAAAAAAAGGAGTATCTTTTATGCTTATACACAGGAGATACGGCTCTTTTATTTCGAGCAGACGATATGTATCTGCGGCCCTCCGAGATGGATGAATAAGTTAATTTTCGTTTGAAATTGTGTTTACGGCGTTTTCGGAGGACCTGGAAGTTTTTATTTATAGAAGATAGGGATATCGCATGTGGGATACACGGGTGAATTTATTTTTAGACAATTTATTGGTACTTAAGTTTTTTTTTTAAATTCCATTATAATTTGTATAAACGTGAATAAATACTGGTATTATTACTTTTTAAATGTATTTTCAAATTGTTTTCTGCGATCTTTATTTTAAATTTGAATATTAAACCGTTAATTCCGCGAATTATTAAGATAAATGGATTTATCTAGTTATACCTGAAAGCCACAGATATAATTCGACAGATATAGCAGAATTAAATAATAGAATACTTCAAATAGAGTATACTTTCACAAATAATTAATATTTGTTCATTTACTTTAATTTAAAATATAGTTTTGCTATTATTTATTTTTTGTAATTTATATTAAATAAATAACAAAAAGAGACTAAATAGTCATCTTTTCCTCCTCTTATATGTATTATTAGTCTTATATTAAGAGCTTTTACTAAACGTTTTATTAGTTTTTAGCAAAAGAAAAGAGTATATCGTAAAATCATGGCAATAACTGCATTTCTATTTAATAACTAAATGAATTAGTAGAGTCTTGGATATCAACTTGTTTCCTCCAATCTAAACATTGTTGCTATCCACCTAGAACCTCAATTTTACAAAAACTGGGAAAATATAAATACTTCTATTTTTTTTCTTTTAATTTTAAACTTTCCTCGCAAAGATTTTTTTGATGACTTTCTAGTACCGAGCTACGGTCAACATGTAAGTTTTTGTACGTATGTATTGACAATAGATCAAAGAATTCTTTGCAAGTGCAGAAACACTGTTTGTGAGTCGTGAGATTGCGTTTTTTTCTTTTTATTATGGTGCAAGTTCTATGGATTTCAAGTTTAGAGACAACATTTTGGATAGACTGTCCGTTAGCGAGCTTTTTTAACGCTTAAATAGAAAATTGATTAGTTAGATCTAATCGATAAAATTTTTTTCAAGACCTAACTAGGGTTTAATATTAACTGACTGTCTGACAGACACTATTATATTAGATAACCTATAATTGATAATCCTTTACTAAAGCCTATTCAATTTTATTCATTATTCAAAAGTCTATTCCTTGTTGATAGCAGCTTTCACCTTAAAGTGACAAATAATTAAACTCAAACATTTTCACTATCAATTACTTATCGAATTATCGACGGCCAATCGATCGATAACTCGCACGAGAAGAAATTAATGAAAAAACAATAATCCAATAAGTTGTGGCACTCCCGAGAACTCCCCAGCAGTTAACAATGTAACGCAGTATTTTATGGTTCGATAAATCGAGTCCCAGCGCGCGCCGGCTGAAACTCCGGAAGCTAAAACCGGCCAGTAAAGCGGATAACGCTAATTTCGACTTATCGAGAGCTCGATATTATTTCGATTCTCCCGCGATATTAAATCCCGGCTAATTCAAAATAAAATCGCAGCCGGCGAGGTTTTAAAAATAAAATTTATCCAAAAGCCCCTTCCGCATCGCCGCTCCGTCATTTACTGCAGAATAAACGATCGCATTAATTTCCACGTTTTAAATAATGCGCCTGGGCCGCTCTTTTTCCGGATAATTCCGTGAAATTTTTATATTATCCGTATATCGCGGCTCGAAACTCGGCCGGGGTATCGAATCATTCGCTGGTGAGCGCGTAATTTAAAATTTCAGAAAGGTAATATTCAATCCTCTCTTTTAATACGGATACTCCAAGCCCTCTTTTTTATTTATCGCGGCAAATTCTTTTTCTATTTCCAATAAAAGGGCGCGCTGAGGGATCTACTCGTGGATTTATTCGCACGGACGCTATTGCCGAGGGAAATGATTAACGAGCTCTGTGTGTCTATATATCGAAGCGTCCTCCCTAAAAAAAAGACGCATCTGCAAAGCGAGCTTCCGGATTACATCGACTTAGCGCGCACAGGTGACTGATAAACGATCCGGCTTCCCTTATGACATTGGATCTTAATGAGAAAATGATAATGAGAAAATTGTCCTTTGCTCATATCCGGAGAAAGGAACACGGCTTCATTAACAAGAAGTTGGAAATGCCGACTGGCTCGGCGAAAGGGGGCCAAAGTTTTAAGAGCTTTTTAAAGCTCGCTGTCACGCGGACAGCAGCTTGCGCGAAGTTTGTGACAATAATAGCTTATTTAGCTTTCAGAAAGTAATTATACCCAGCGTCTATATGCAAAACTTTAATGAACGAAATCCATTATGACACAAATAAAGCGAACGATGATAGCATTCCTATATAAAGCAAAAGCAACGCTACCATCCGTATATCCACGCGAAGCAAGACGTATATATGCTCGAGCGAAAATCCAGCTCACAGGGCCTGCAAGCTCAACAAGGTCGCTCCCACACGGCACGCAGCTCGACCCTTATATATTCCTCTCGAGCTTGCGGGCTCTGTCTCTCTCTTACTCGTTTCCCCGGCGAATCGACTATAGTAGTGGCCCGGCCTCGCCCCAGTTCTCCGCCTCCCCCTCGACCTCGCAAGCTGCCTTTTTAACCCTCTCTCTTTTTCTTTCTGCAAAGCGAGCGTCTCATTAAATTCCGGCCATCAATCTCACCCTCGCGCGAGAGATCTGGGTTTTTTTTTGGGTTGCTGGTGTTTTGGGTTTTTTGGGGGGTGAGGTGGAGGAGATTTGATGGGAGTTTTGTTTTTTATTCGCGGGGTGAAGGATTGGGAAAGTTTGGGGCTTTGTGTAGTTTCAGGGCTTTGTGGTTGGAGAGGGGGAGCTTTCTTTGAGTCGTAGGAGGAAGAGAATTTTTCGGTGATTGCTGAAGCTTTGAAGTTCTGAATTGGATTATACGCGATCGTGATGTGAGAAGGTTTGCGATGTCGATGTGAAAGTTCTTGGGATCGTTTAGACGCGAGGGTTTGTTTAGATTGTAATGGAGACTTTTAGAGGAGATCTTTTTCTATAGTAGGAAATTCGATGGTTTTTTTTTTTTGCAAATATGTCATTCTTTTATAGCAAAGTGTCAGTTTTATTCTTTTATGTTGATTCATGCTGTGCTCTTGTTTTTTTAAGACTTTTATAATATAACTTAATTATAGAATAATTTATTTATGTATATTTTTTTAATCAAATAAATTATTAATTTCCCAAATTAGTTGATTTTTTAATTTTCGAAATGGTATTGTTTTGCTTTGCAAAATTTTTATAAAAACGAATTTATAGGCACTGAATCCGTTAATTAAAATTCAAATATAATAAACTTGATGAGTTTTAATTAAATGCATTAAATTTATTTAGATTTACTATTATTTGTTATTCTTTTTAAAAATATTTATTCATCAAGATTCTATTTTTGAAATTTTTATAATTATATTTCTATAATTATATTTTTTAATTATAATTATATTTCAATCCATTTTTCTCAGCTTAAACAAACAATTATTGTTATAAAATAAGCTATTTATCACAATGTTATTGATAATAACATTCAAGATACAGTTTGTCTAAAGAAAATATGAATATAGTGTATCTCTGTTTTCTGTTTTTTTTTTTTTTTTATCTTCTTTAACCAAATGTAAATAAAAAATAAATCATATTTTAGTACCAAACCCCAAACCACATAACCACCTCTCAAAAACACACCAAACGGCAACCATCAAAAACCTCGAACCCACTTTTCCCGCGTCGCTGCGAGAAAAACACAATTGTCTCTCGCGAACGCGTTCAGGCGCGAAGTCCGCACAATACAAGCGGGACGCGCATCGGAGCCTTTTTCTAGGCCGCGGCCGTCGCCGAGCGCGCACATACATAGCTTTACGTAACCCGTTCGCGAGGCGCGATCAGCGAATAATAGGTGCTATATGGGAAGAAGTAGAAAAACGAGAGGCGCGACTGTGCAGTTGATACGTCCCGATGCAAAATCTGAGTGGGACTTGCTGAAATTACTTTCTTGCGTTTGGAGATAAGAATTTTTTTCTGTTTTGAAATGATGGTAATGTCCTAGGATGGTTTTCGAATTATTAAATTGGCGTGTTTGTCAACTCGTTCGCTTTGTAATCGGCTTACTTATAATAAAACGAAAAATCCAAAACTAAAACAAAACCACTCAATCATCCCAGCCCAAGCCGCGCAATCGGCTAACCACGCGACTCCGCAGCAATTATCATTCTCTTTTTCCGACTGACAATTGTCACGGCCTTATCTCTCGTTCACGCCTCGTTCCACTCTCTAAGCTGCACTCTTGCCTTTTCCTCTCTTCAAATTTTTTCCTCCCCCCTCCAAACCATAGCTCTATATTCCATTCTTCTCCTCCTCGTCAATACACTCACACATCCACCTCACTCGTCGCATTTTTCTTCGCTCCTCCTATTATTATTACTACGACATTTTTTCTCGCTTTTTCAGGCCTGCGCTGCGAGCAGCCAGGCAATTATCGCACGCTTATCTTATTTCGCAGCCGGCCGCGGCGTATCGCTTTTCACGCGCGCTCGCGCTTAATGAGCCGGGATGAGAGTGGAGAAAAAAATGTGTGGATGTGGAATTATAGGCCGTCGCGACGTTTTTTTTGAAACGTTACACCGTCGATGCACTCGCTCTATGGCTTTTGATTGTGCTTATTCCTTTTTTTTATATACGGGGGCGTTGGAATGCTCGAAGTGGATCTACTCGACTTTTTCGTGAAATATCTTCAGCTTCTGTGTATAGTAACAATAATTCATAACTGTTTCGTTACGCGTAAAGCTCGACCGTTAGTCCGCGCAGTTAGAGCCGCAGCCGAAAGTGTATACCAGGCGCAAGTGGCCCATAAGCCTTTCTCTCTCTCCATGCACTTCATTTTTCTCCGTTTCTCGTTTCGCAGTCTCATTACTCTTCATACAGCAGTCGACTTGCTCTGCACGCCTGCAGGCTCTACTGCCGGTCTTCCTGGTATACCCCTAGACCCTATGCACTTAAACCTTGTTACTAATATTGTACATACCGTGAGATGTGTGTGTATATGTGTGTGTGTGTGCGCACCGTAGCTCTCACGTTTCGGAAGCGTCACTTTTTCACGTGGACCTACTACATTATCAAATTCGCCTTTTCTTTCATTCGTCGGGCCAAAACTTTAGGGTGATTCGCTACTCTAAACAATCAGTTACTCAACGTCAAAAATACTACAAGCGCATGAAAGAAATCAGCATCGCGCAACGCCAGCCCCCTTACACATACACAGATCTAAAACACGCTCATTGAAGCCAATCTCTCGCTCTGAGCTCTCTATCAGCGCAATATCGCGCTCTCTCGCTATCAGGGCCCATTAGAAACTGGCGCGCTGGCCGGCCGGCCAGCTTTATCTGGCGCTCGGGGATCTATGTAGAGCTTGCGTGTAGCTCGCGCTCGCGTCGCTCGTTGTGTCGTTTATATACGTAACGAGGCGCGCGCGAGCGAGCGAGTGTATATAGTTGCGGAGGCCGCGACAAGCTAATCTAGGGAAACCTTGGGAGGCTCGCGAGAGCAGCACCCACACACGTCGCTTTATCGGCCTGGCTATCGGCGCGAGCTGTGTTGTGATGCGGTGGCTGAGCGCTGTGTTTACGAGCGCTGGTGTACGATGGGTAGGTTGGGGGAAAGGAGCTTGCTGGAGGTTTTGGTTTGGTTTTTTTGGGAGGTCATGGTTTTGGATGCGGTGTTCAAAGATGGTTTTTCAGTGTAGGTTTGGGTGAATTTGGATGTGAGAATACTTTTTACTTCAGAGAAATATAGTTGCTCTATTGAATCGAACGAAATGATGATAAATGAAAAAGAGGTACGCATAGCCTCGTCATTTACAGGATGAACAGGGAGAACGAGTCTTTAGTATCTTTAATTATTAGCGGAATCCCTATCTTTTATCTTCTGAGCGCGTCTGCCAAGTGGTGAGATCGTGATAATTGAGGTCCCTCCATCCATCTCCGGTGACATGCGTATTGATTTTAAAAGATATTTTATTAATTTCATAATTGATTTTATCTGATGAAACCAATAGAATTTAGCTGCTGATTCTAAGATGAAATTCATTGATTCTTTCAGAAAAAAATCACTAGAATATGAAACATTGATAAATTAACAAAATTTTGACTAATTTATACTTATAGAAATAATTAAGGCTTTGCTAAAACCGTACGAAATTTAAAAATTAGATCTAAATAATTAAATTTTCATCCAGCCTATTGAGAGGATTGCTGGGGACCTTTGTTTGATCGGATGAATAAGAAGAAAATAAGAAAGAAATAAAACGCAGTTGAAAATCTTGATATAAAATTAGACTTTACATGCCCTGAATAAAAGAAATTAACTATTATTAAAAAGTTTACATCTACACAAAGTTTGCTCAAGAGAAATTAAAATATTATTCATCTATTTGAAAATAGCTCTCCGTAATTGTATCTACCAAATATTTGTCTAATAGAAAATACAAATGAAATTTATTTTCCACCATTTGATACTATTTATTTTCCTATGGAAGCGCGTATTTCAGAATATAATCAATGACACTTCATTTGTACTTCGGCAAACGTTTTATGTCGATGTATAATCTGACTCGAATGTAAATTTCGCGACTGGCACGCTAACGATCTGTTCGCCGAGCCTCTTGTTAAAGCAATTTTAGTGAACTCAACTCCTTTTAATTACAGCTCGCCTTTTATTTATAATGGATACTAGCATTGTAGCCGGCTTTGAAATTCGTTCGCTGTCGCTATTGTATCGAATCAAAAGTGCTTCGTGCCCGGGGAGTAGAACTGTAAAGTGATATCTATCAAAGCGCATAGTATTTCCCAAAAATCTTTCTTTTTAAAATACGTAATAAATAATAAAAAAGGTAATTCTTAATTTATATACTATCAATTCGTCATCCATAATCCTTTGATTCTACTCTTATTAATATTAAAAGAACATATAGCGAATTAAGAAACAAAACAAAACTATCCATATCCAAACAACCACCATTCACTCACCATTAATCCAGCACTTCTCAATCTAAACCAAGAAATTAAAAAAAAAAATTACCCAGCTCACCGCTGCGAGTCTCGCCTAAACGCAGTTTCGCATTTAAAAGCCGCTCGACGCAAGAGTAGTTATACAGGTGTCTGGCGCTCGCGAGCGGCACTTGCATAATCGACCGCGCCGCGAGCTCACGAGCCGCCGGGTTATGTAAAAGGCTGCGATGCCGCTTGACTTGCTAGTTTGAGTTTTTGTTTTTTTGGAGTTTAGGTGGATTTTTAGAGGGTGGGGCGAGGTTTTAAGGTGATAGGGGATTGTGATGGTTAGTTGTGGGTGAGATTTTGGTTTGGGAGTGTATTTAGGAAAGTAATGTCATGATTATAGATATTTTAGGAAGTGTATAAATAAATTTTTATTGGAAGGTTAATATGCAAATGATAATAAATAAAAATAAATAATTATATAGTTCTTTTAATACCTTAGATATATATAGCCATTACTGAAGCGTTTTATAAAACTTCATATATTTGTACAATGCATGTAGATATACCTAATCAAGTTCTATTGTATTTCATATCACTTAATAAGATCACGGTCTAACCGCATGCTTCACATATTATTTTTTGCGTTATTAAAATTACTTAATTTATAGTATTACTTAATACTTATGACTCAACTGTAATAATTTATTAATTTCTATAATAAAAGTAATCATTACATCAGCATGTTAGCAATTTCCAGGTCATACAGCAAAATTACATTTCAAAATTTATCCACCCATTGCTTATACTTATTCAGGAAATTCACTTAACTTTCCGAAAAATATACATGTGCAATATTGACGTTAGCGCTTTTACTAAGATATTAATCAGTAGAAAAAACTAGTGTACAAATATAATTAATAATAATTTTGAAGAAGGTAAAAATTTGATATAAAAACTCAAAATGGTATGATAACGAGTTTTCTACGTATACTGTCCTTGTTTCTAGCATTGCATCATTGCATCTCCAATAATCTCCGATTATGGTGGGTGGGACAATATCCAGATGCATTTGCACCCTATAATAACACATAGTTTGTATTCGGTCCGCATTGAGCATACGTAAGTAAGGCTTTTAACCCTACTATTTTTGTGCTAATGCACTGAAATGGAGAGTTTAAAAATTCCCATTTTTATTGCGCACACGTGTCCTAAGTGAGTATAAATTTATGTTTTTCTAGCTTTGTGCCGAATGCTTGGAGCTACCGTAGCTGAGTGTTTCGTTCTACGTATAGATTTTTTTTAAAAAAGGGGAACACATTGATAAATTCTAACAAGACGTATCATAAGATCAAACATTATAAATATATTAACATTTTAGAAGTATTTCATTACATAAAATAACTCATAATTTACAAAAAAAAACAGTCATTGAAAATTTAAATAAAAACAATGCTCTTACGCGCAAACAAGCCCGCATGAAGCTTCGTTTTAAAGCCCACTATTCTCGGCAAAAATACGGCACTGCAGAGGCAGCCGCGGAGAACTGCGGCGCGCGCTCTTTTATAAAAGCATACATGCGCTTACGCAAACGTAAACGCGACCTTCGGCTTTGGCGCGAGCGTAGTTAGATACCGGCTCTCTTCGTATACTAGAAAGCAAACCGAGAGAAGTGCATGCTCGAAAATTATACTTGGCGCGCGAATATATCGGCTTATGCGCTGCTACTTTTTGGGATACTAAAATGGAGGCGAAGCCTGATTTAAAATGGAGAATTAAGTCCGCCATTTTGATCACGTGATGGTGTTTACGCCAATAATTTGGGAGAGTTCATGAGATGTGACATTTATCGATTGAAGATTTGTTTAAGAAGGTGAAGTTTGAAAAAACTTTATTACAAGAGCATCGAAAGACTGTCAAAAATTGTCATTTAAACATCCTCAGAAATAACCAGAGGGTGACGATAAACTGAGCAATTATTATAGAGCTGCATTTTTGAAATATTGTTCTTTTAAAATACATCTGTTAATCCATCAAAATGGTTTAAAATAAAGTTTAAACATTTTGCGTCTTGGAAACTCACGTATAAGAATCATTAATTTTCAAAGTATAGTATAAAAAAATTTGATAATATCCAGACTGCTGTTCAGAACACTGTGTGCCGCCTAAGCATCATTTTTTAATCTCGCTTAGATAATTAATAGTACCTTTTACACATGAAAAATTTATACTTTATCATAAATTTTAAACTGGTTTGATAGGAATTTCTTGTTTTGAAAAGAAAAACTTTTAAATTATTTTGCGCTCTAAGTTCATCAGTTCAGATACTTGCAAAAAATAAACATACAAATTTTTCAAATATTTTCTTATATTTTTGACGAAATCTGTTTTTAGGATATAACATTTTTATCGATGGTATTGTAAATTGAAATATAAAATCTAATCATTAAATAAATCTTTATATTTTAGCACTACGTCGCTGTAACAACATACGGAGTAAGCACCTACTTGTACCAAAATCGGTGACAGAACACCAAAATTTCTTGCAATCCATAACCGTCTCCACTCATCCTTACTAACATCCTTATTTCCTCAAAACAGAACCAAACCAAGCGAAAAACTACCCAAATCCCCAAACAACCCACATTCTTCCAAAGCAACCTCACACACTCAGCAACCTCCCAACCCAACCCACAAAGCCTGCACACTCGCACAATGAGCCACGTATTCCAGCTCGCAGCTACCGGTATTCAAAGCCGCTATAAACCCAGATAGAGCACGAGCCAGCAGCGCGGAGGAGGAAGGATGATTAATGGGGACAATGGGGAGAGAGAGAGGCGAGCTTTTTCGCGGTACAGCAGCCTGTGCTATCTCTCCTCGGCGCAATGCGTGTAATGGATAACACTGCGGCTCTCGGCGGCACGGTTATATACGCGTACCTTCCTCGATGCTCCTCTGGCATTTTTATCCCGTTCTCGCTGCGTGTAGCGATATTCGCCGTAGTTTTCGTTTTTCGCGCTGCTGTTGCGCAGCTAACGTCGGCTGAGCTTTGGTAAGTAGCTTTTGCAAAAGGGCCGGCTTTGTGTGACGCTGGCTTTTAGCGGGGATGTGGGTTTGGGCTTGATTGAGTGTGTTGGGGTGAATGTGGGTTGATAGAGGCAGGGTTGTTTCTATATTTTTTGAAAAACAATTTTGTTTGGTTGAGTTGTTTTTATTGATAAAATATTAAACGGCTTTTAAAGCTCGCATTTGTAGTCGTCTCGTAGTACTGATGTGTGAGCTATTAGATAAACATAAACATTAACATAAACAAAACTCATAAACATTCACTTTTTTAAAGTACTACAGGGATTATACATCTACATCAGCGCTTGCCTACCGATCGTAAATCTTCCCGTTCTCCAAGAACTATCACGCGCATAACATTAGAGTTAAAACCATAATCCATCCCCACAATGACTATACACAACGCAATTGTTGCTCGCGACCAAAAGAAATCATCAAAACGTCCACGTCACATGAAAAAATCTCGTAAACGACCTTCGCCAACACTTTTCCAAAGCCAACTTACGCCAATCTAAAATAGCTATGTATACGCGCGCTGCGCAGAAATAACAATGACTCGATATACACCGCTCGCAACCGCATGTCGGAAGTTTGCGCGATAGCAAATACTCGCATACACACACACACACACACAGCTGAGTGCAAAGCGCTGCAAGGTAGGCGTGCAGCAAGAGCGAAACGAGGAAAACCAGCGGATGATTAATGTCCGCCGGCCGGTTCTTCTTCTACTCGAGCCTCTCCTGCTGCGCGAGTGCCGACTGCGGTTCTTTTTTTACGGGTATATAAGCTCGGCGCCGCGGCGCTGCGCCAAATTTGATAATGATCCGTTCGATGGGAGAGCCGCGTAAAAAGTGGCGCCTCGTCAATGTTTAAATTGGGGGGGGAGGGCTTTTTTTGTCGGGTTGTTTTGAGTGGAGGAGTGGCGGGTGACATGACTTATCGTAGAATTCATTTGTCTTGGATGTGGAAGGATGCGGAATGTGTATAATTTATGAATTTTGATTTTCGGAAGAAAAGTGGATGGAAAAATTTATTAGTAGTCGATTAATTTAAAAATAACGTTGACTTTTAGTAATTAATTAAATTTTAAGTTATATTGAATAATTATGAAGAATAATATCATTGTGACATTTAATTATAAGGTCTAGTTATAATGAAAAGAAGTTGCAGTGATTCTCACTGATTGAATCTTTTCTTAGGATGTATTTTTAAAAATATAAAAAAAGCGACTGTCATGATAACTGCTTTCTTTTCTTTGACAGCTATAATTAAATAGGAATAAAGAATTCTCGATACCCAAGGCGGAGCTCCAAAGAGAGCAATCTTTTTTCTAATTATGTCTATCAGGAAAGCTTTAATAAATAAATTGGAAAATAGGCGTTTCGAAGATCGATCATTCAATAATCCCGTATTTGTCAAGTAGTGGAAAAGTTTAAATTCAATCATTAGTTTTAAATAACAATTTCAAATTTACACTATTAATTTAACAATAAAAAAGATATTGTTTCGTTATAATGATTTAAGCAAGATTAAAACCACAAACTTCATGACTTTATTTCCACAATCAATCTTCAAACAATATTATATCCCACGCCACCTTCCAGTCCCGGTACCAAAAATTCATCACCTATCCAAAATCAAGCAAATAACCAATTCCAACGTCCTTTCTCAAAGCTCCTAAGAACACAAAAAATAGACAGTTCACACCCACACACACAAGCTCATACACAACTCAACAAAATCGGAAAAGTCCCTGAAAAATCTCCCCAAAAGGTCTAGCCGAGCTCTCATCGATTTCCTTCCGAGGCGCCGGGCGACTGAAAAATATACTTACACGGCGCATTACATTAGCGAATTGGCGAGAGCCAGCGGTAAACTCGGCGCCCTTTGCCCAAAAGGCCGCCAGCAATTCGTAGGATCCTTGAAAAGTCTAATTCAACGATGCGCCTCTCGGGAGCGCAAAAAGTCGCGGACTCTGCCAAAAGGGAAACGAGAGACGCGAGCTATTGAATGAGCACTGGAGAAGGTATTTACTCGAGTGATTTAACGGCGCGCTCTTTGATGATTTATCGGATCTTGAGGAGATTTAATTAGTAATTAGGTGAGGGCTTGTTGAGAGGTTTTGGTAAGTGTTTTTGCGGGGTGGGCGATTTTAATTGTGTTGGTTGGTGAGTTAGTTGGAAAGTGTAAGCGTGTACTTGAATTAAGATGCTTGGTATTATGGACGTGGAAGGGAGGTTTATGAATGTTAAGTAATATATATTATAAAACCAACTTTGCATAAGAGTTTGTAAGTTCTGTTTTTTCTGATGAAATTTTGGGTATTCGTTGCATGAAATGCAGATTTTAAATAAAATCAGTGTGGTGTATACGTGTACCTAACGGTTATTTTAATAAAATTTTTAACGGTAAGATATATAATTAGGAAAATTTGAGCATCTGTAAAATTATTATTCTAATAATTGAATTCCTCTTAATTATTCAAAATACAGTGTGTAACTTGTCATAAATTAAATATATTGTACTATAATGCGAAATTATACCTATTTCCTATATCTAGATCATAGTATAACTTAATAAAATATTAACTAAACGGTAACTGGTCTAAATACAAAATGTTCATATATAAATATATAGCATAATTTATTAATAAAGCTATCTTATAACAAACCAAAGTCCAATCACCCGAACCTTACCGCTTTCAAAATCACCCAAATTTTCAACTCGCCACACCCACCCCAAAAAACCCAACACCACCCATCTCCTTTATCCTCTTCACCGTCGCCCACCTCTCCAAAAATCACTTCCCGCAATATCTCGCTCATCCTCCGGGTCTAACTGTCGCGCCCATTGCCAACCTCCCCCGTATATATACATACATTCCCCATCCGTTTTTCGGTCCAAGCCCAGAGCAGCCGAGCTCGATTAATCCACGTCGCGCGCTTTGGACGAGATCCTTTTTTTGCAGAGAAAGAGAGAGAGAGAGCGCCTGTATCTTTGAGCCCTTTCAGACGGCTCTATCTCTCTCCGCGGGGCCAACGTTTTCCCGGCGCGTATGTATACGAGGAAGGCCTTTTCACGGAGAATTTGTACA
Organism: Eupelmus urozonus; assembly: GCA_900480035.1. Lineage (NCBI taxonomy): Eukaryota > Metazoa > Arthropoda > Insecta > Hymenoptera > Eupelmidae > Eupelmus > Eupelmus urozonus. The sequence goes on along the minus strand of UELX01000181.1, from coordinate 86,525 downwards.
TCTGCCAGAGAGGACGGAGGTACTTTTTTTTATCTGGATAATGAGATTTATGGGGGAGACGGTTCGAGGATGATGATGATGAATCGTAATAAAGGAGAACGGCTTTTACATGCGAGATCTGTGTTTAACGTTAAGCTTCACAAGCTAATTGCAAGCACGGATAATGCAAAGCTTCGGCTAAACGTAAAAGAAGACTTTTCCGAAAAGTCATCCACTCAATTACAGGCAGAGTCAAATCTTACTTTCCATGCCTCGAGACATCCTGACTCTCGGGCCTATAGAAAGCCACTTTGCGCTGAAAGAGCTAACGTTCGCGGATCTGCCTCGCTTTTCCGAGAACGGAGAGAGTCGCGGAGGCTTAGTTTTATTGCCTTCCGAGGAGGAGTACGCTCCTTGCGCCGGAACAATGTGATACCTGGAAGAGATGCTCGTTTCGTTTTCTAGCTTTGCTCGGAGTTGAGATGTTGTAGAGTCGATGGTTCTTTTGAGGGACGCTGGGTAATAGATAGGTGCTTTCGGGAAGGACTGGGTGTGAGGTGGTTTATGGGTTATGCGCGGTTATGGTGGGTGTATTGTGCGAGTGGCTGGTGAAGGGGGAATTTTTATAACGGGGCGGAGGTGGAGAGGTTACTTTTTTGGACTGGTGCCGGAAGGTGTTGGGTTATGGGATGATTTTTGTGATGACTGGCGTACCGAGCTTTGAGGGTATGATAATTGTATGTTAGTTGGGTTTTGTTAGACAATTGGTTCGGTTGTTACTATGATTGAGATATTAAAAGCCGTTTTTTTAAGGTACGATAGATAGGTTTTTTTTTTTAATGGAATTTAGTTCATCCTACAGTCCAAATTTAAAATTGCGAAATATGTAAATAAAAGTTTATAATTTTGAATATAACAAGTACTCAATTAAAATTCATGTTTACTTTTACTTGCACGTTCCAAATGATTATGACACTCTTCTTACAAGTTACAAAACTAGGACATAGGTACAACTAGGTATTGTACTAAATACTGTATCGGTAATGTGTCAACATATGCGTATGGCAATATTGTTACAATATTGCAAAAATATTATAATCATATTCTAGCAATATTGTAACAATATCGTAATGGTATTCTAGCAATATTGTAACAATATTGTAACATTATTAATACTTAAAAATTTTTTCGGAGTTTAAAAATAAATACTACATACAAATATTTACTTACATTTATCCAGCTAATTATCTCTATTTTAGTATTCTACACTTACACGTTAGGATTTATTTATCCAACACAGTATAAATTTTCATAATATTAAATTTAGTAAATAAAAATTACAAAAATTTAATATAAAGTAGTTTTTATTGTTGAAGTGTATGTTTTATCATTTGTGTGTAAGTTTTTAATGCTTACTTTTATTTTTTCAATTCTCATAATTTTGTATTAAATTTATAATTTTAAATACAACAAGTACTCAATAAAAATTCATGTCTACTTTTACTTGCACGTTCCAAATGATTATGCCACTCTTCTTACAACAAAGTTACAAGTTACAAAACTAGGTCATTCATGAATTCAAAACAGTTGCACATTAATAATCTTTTCAATTGCGCATAAGTCCTCCCAATTAAATTCAAACATTTTTTCCGCATATTTTAAATAAATTTAGTACCGTTAAAGAGGAACATCTTCAATTTTTCCGTGACAAAAATCTCGTAATGATCAAGACTTCCAATTAATAAAGCAGCCTACCAAAAACCGATCCAACCGTACGAATCGTTTGACAGCGACCTTTCAGCAACGTATAATTTACACCGACGAAATATAAAATTCACAAACGTCAGAGTCTTTCATAAATTAACTGGCCAACCCGAGGATGAGATCACATTTTGGCGCGGAGTGTAAAAACGGCTGTCACTAAACATCAGCCGTAAAGCCTGAAGACTTCATTGAAGTTCTCGCCTGATTTGGGATCATCGCTCAAGGTAAAAACCTGCGCGCGCCACTCAAAAGAGCAGGGATACACGTGGACTGTTTTACTATCCCTAAATAGCCTCATGGGTTCGGATCTTTTTTTCAAACGTTTGAAAATGTAGTCTTTTTTGGATAATTGAAAAACTTGAAATGGTTAATAATAACTTTCATGATTAGTTTGTAATGTTAAAGTTTAATTTTAAAATTTTTATTATATTTCTTTTCTTTTTTGAAAAAATGGTACAAATGTAATTATGATGGACGATGTAACTTTGTACGACTAAAAAAAGAGTTCCAAGAGATTTTTGGCATTTCATTTGTTTTTACTCATTATTCTTTTCTTTATCAGAAAATTGGAATTAGTATTCTCTTCATTTTATACAGACGGATAATTTGAAATAAAAAATAATATTTCTTCATAACTTATCTAATTTTTTTAAACACAATTTCTCATAAACTTACTCATATTTTACAAATTTTTCAGCTGCCTTGACTTAAAATTTGGTAAGTAGTTACTAACTACAGCATATATATTCCAGGTCGTATACGTCACTGAATAATTTAACCCGTTCAATCCTCATCATTTATACGAAGTTTAGAAGCCGAAGGTCGTAAACTTCATAGCCTAAAAAAAAAGGGTGAAGCAAAAATTCAAACTCATTCATAAAATAAAAACATAAAAAATCCCAAGATCATCCCAACGCCAAATAAAAAAACGGTTCTCACCAGCTATAAACTCCACACGATCCCCAAGCACCACTAATATTCAAACCAATCGCAACTACAAACTAACAATTTTCTAATCCCCGGCCACGTGTACACATACCCTCTAACCCCGCTTCACCTCCCATATATACACCCATCCGACAAACTCTGTTGTCTCAAACCGTCTCTAAGGCGTATACCTGAAATCGTCACTAACCCAGCTCGCGTTTTTGTCAATTCGAAACGCGGGAAACCGGTCGCATTGTTATGCATATAAATTTGCCCGCTCGAAAACTGGTTCCTCCGGCACTACCCAAAAAAAAAAAGAGCGACAGAGAAGAAACGAGCCGGAGAACGCGATTGCCAAATGGTAAAAAGGGCCCCGAGAAAGCGCGCTCTTTCCACGCGCAATTGGAATATACGTGTATTATATACGTATATTCGTAGAGCTAGGTTAGAGAGCGCACGCGTGGAATAATTTTTTTCTTTTCCAGCCGCCCAATATGGCTTCTCTATACAGCCGGCAGCCGCGAGTCTACGGAGCGAGTGTGTGTATACCGATGAAATATTAAAGTGAACTTCCGCGTGCGCCCGGGGAATACAAAGAATACAATTATCATACATTTCGGTGCTGCGCGCTGCCCGTGCCGCTAAGATTTATGAGCTTCCGGCCGATTTTGCTGATAAATTCCTCGTTTTGGAGTGCGTGGGTATACATGGTTGGATTTTTGGGTGCGCGGGAGAGGTTTTATTTTTTTTTTTTTTTTGAAGAGTGGCACGGGATGGATCCGGATATCGAATGCTGATATGCAGTTTTCGGTGTGGTTGATGGGTTGAGCTTTATTTATGATTGTTGGTTTGAAGGGTTCGTCGTTGGTGTAGATTGAATGATGGTGGAGGGATTTGTTGTAGGGTTATTGTTAATAAGACATACTTGAAGTAATATATGTATATTCGTAAGGACGTAATTGGTTTCTAATATATAATAGTAACTACAAATTATAAAAAAAACAATAGAATAAATCTGATGAGATTATTAAATTTGCCCCATATTTTAAAAATCTTCGCCTCCGTCTTCGCGAAACCTCATAGTTTACTAAAAACATGAAAATTCTAGCAAATTTAAAACAGACTTTGCGGCCCCCAGCTCTCATTAACTTCGACAATTCCAGCTCTTCATTAAAACTCAACCCAACAACCTCCTCCAAACAAAAGCCATAAATCAACCGTCCACCTCCCACCAGCCGTCCACCTTTCCAATCACAAACAGCGATCATCTTTAGCAGGAAAAAACATCCTCCGGCCACGTCATCGTCCGCTCGAAAAATTTCCGCAACGAAAATCAAGGTCCTCGCGTACACACACCGCATTCCCTTCAACTACTCCATCCAAGCAGCCAGCGCATACGTCACCAGGAAGTCATTCCTAGCGTCACGAGGCTACGGTGCGTATACGTAAGCCTCCCACATTTTTTCCTCCTATACCGAAGCTCTCTAGCGCAGTCCGCGCGCGTCTCGAAAGCCTCGAGAGTGGCTTTCGTAATCTTTGCCTGCCTACCTACGTATGAACGTATATATAAATTCGATAGGCCAAGGAACCGATTTGGCCGATCTCGGAGCGAAGGTATATACGGATTCGCCCTTGCATCACACGAAAAAGAGGTTGTATAGAGCACGGGCGTGCGGCTTTACGTGTAATAGGGGAGGGGTCAGAGGAGGCTCGCTTCGAGAATGGTACTAGGACGGTACGGCCCGGTGCAGGGCAAAAAAACCCGATAGACCTGCAGCCAGTTTTGCCTAGACCTGTCCCGCGCGATAGGCACGTATTCTCTCTGGGATATTAGTTTTTTTTTCTTTTCTTTTCACTTGCCGACCGATTGTTTTGCATGTGTGTGTGTGCATGAGTGAACGTGCGCGCGTGTTTCGTTAGCTCGTACTGTCTTTCAGTGCCTGGGATCGTCTGTCTAACTTATTTCGTGTTCATTTTGCCGATTTTATAGATTCGTTTCTACTTTGAATATGCAGTTGTATTCCTGAATACAGTTACAGGCTATATATTTATGTTAAAAAAACCGCATTCCGTTCATAAAGTCATGCATCATGATTTACATACATCGTCATCTTTTAGAATTAACATTCGCCACACTTGAGCTTCGCTATATAGATAAAACTAAAACAAAAAAATACTCCGTATCAAACAATAAACAATACCTCATCTCTCTCACTCCGATCTTCACACGTCGTTCTCATTGAACTCTTCAGGCGACGTCCCCTCCCGCATCTTAAAAATCCACTTGTTCCCTCTCCCATCCTCGTTAATCGTTCGCGCAGTCCCATCTTCTTCCCCTACCTTTCCTCTCTCTACTAACCATCGCAGGAGCCTTCGCTCGAGAGAGCCGTTCAAGGCTAAAAACTACAATCTCGCTCCCACCTATAGAATAGCTAGGTTACGCAACGCCGTGTGTGTGTGTGCTTTCTCGCTCTTTCTTTGTGTTGGCGTATGCGAGGCCGTGGATGGAGGCCTCTCCGGTGTCGTTAGATGCCGACTCTTGCAGTGTGCTGGATGTAGAGTTGGATATTCTGAGAGTGACAGTGGTTTTCTGGTATTGAGTTTGGAAGTTTGGGATAGAGGTGTGTGTGTGTGGATTGATTTGATTGTGTGCGGTGGAGGTGATGGAAACTACGGTTTTGTTGTATTTTTTTTTTTGCATATTGTATTGATACAGTTTTAGCCGATTTGTTTTTCTTTTGCATACATACTTCTCGAATCATTAAAAATATTTAAAATAATTATTTTCCATTCGCACAGTATAATCTTTCATAACATACTATCTCACCAAACACCTCAAACCAATTTCCAACGCATCCATCTAACACTCTCCCAATATTCAAACGCTTCGCAAACCGGCCCCAATCCATCACAAACGCTCCGGCCTATAAAAAAAGCATCCATCCAGCTTCCACAAATAAAGCATCGACCAGCCCGCATTCCAGCCTCATTTTTTTTCTCCACATACACCGCGCGCTTAACGCACTCGCTAACTATTATCTACAAGTCCCCGCGGCATCGGCTCGACAGCGGCAGTCCATTATGTTTCGACGTATAAAACTATCGGGCCGAGAGCAGCAACAGCAGCGATGCGTCCGATGACAAAGGTAATAAATGACGATCGTAAACAATGAGGAGGGGACAAAAAAAAAACACGGAAGTATATACGCGAGCCGTTGCGAAAATATCCGCGTTGCGCACGCGAGCCTTGGATTGTGGTGCGCTGATGTTTATTATTTTTGTAGAGTGGAAGGATAATTGTGGGGAGGGATGGGTTGGAATGGTTGGGCGGTTGGTTTGGGTGCTGGGTTTTGGAGTGAGGGATTTTTTGATTTTTTTCAGGTTTTTAGTTGGCGAGTGGTTGGTAGTTATGATGTTTTTGGGTTCTAAAATGATAATGATTGATTGAAGTGGATTGTAAGACAATAGTTTGAAAGTGGAAGAAAAATATTTTTGAGTTTTTCATAATATGTCGAACCAATTACTAGATATCATTACACCGGAAGATCTAGTAATAATGTTGTAGCATCAAATATGGAAGTTGTATGATATACAACTTTGAAATCATAGGTTCACGACACAGTTTGTATACCTTTAAAGAAAGTGTACCAAAACTTTTTATGTGTTTCAGTTGCAGCAGATGTTTGAGATGTAAACTTTGCCTGAAGAATCCGTTAACAGTAAAATATAAAGTGTTTTTGCTACAAGAATTTAAAAAGTGATCGCGTTGTTAAAAGTACTTCAAACATTGCCTACAAATATTTACGATGTCTCAGGATTTTACATTATAGAACTATTCTATACGTATACTTCTAACCAAAATTATCTGATCCAGCTTTCAAATCTGCATCAAATATTATTGCGATTTTAAAAAATTTGATTAAAATTAATGTAAATGAATTAGTTTAAAGTATGAAACAAAACAGTATATTTCTTCTGGGCTGAAGAAATTAATATTTAATTCGCAACCCAGTTTTCGTCCGAGCAAAGCAAAAGAGAAAAAATCTCATAAAGTAACAATTATCTTACCCAAAGTATCGAACCACATTTACACCACAAAATCCACTATATCACTTTAGTCGTGATTTCGACTCTAGGCTGATATAAAATTGATCTTTTAGTACCTTACATTACTGCATAATCTAACACCACTAAAAATCAACATCAACGCGTCTTTTAGCAGATTCCTCAGCCCAAAAAAATTAATACCCTACACTCCCTCCATTACCCACCCCTCCACGGCTCCACTCCAGTATCCAAAAAAAATGAACTCCCAATCTCTCAAGACCATCTCCGCACTCCGCCAACTAACGCCGTAAATTATCGCTCTCGTCGAGCTGTAATTTTTGCCGCGGCTCCGCGCGTATACGAGTGAAAGCTCGCTGCGCGCACCCTCGGGCTCTGTTTTCCCGTTGCGCTACAAACTGCGCCGCTCCTGAGCGCTCGCGCTCAGCCGAGCGCGTCGTCATCTGCATCCGCGCGATTTACCTGAATGCTCTTTTCTCTTGCGGCTTTTGTGCGAGCAGAGGCTGCTGTAAGTATAGTGGGTTTTGAGGTGACCTGCTGTGGAGGAGGGATGCTGGCTTGTGGAGAGGTTGGAGTGCTGGAGTGATCGGATTGATGATTGTTTAATGGATGTATTATGGATTTTTGAATTTTCGCAGAGATAGTGTTAGAGCAAAATGTTTTGTTTCGAAAAAGAGGGTATCTCCTGGCCTTGACTATTCTGAGTATTTAGTATAATTAAAAAATTAATTAATTTTATGGAAAAATAATAGCTGTCCTCCTTTTAGATCTGCAAACTAGCAGCAAAAATTATTAGCTAAAGAATTTTCATAACTTTTTCTTATTTTAGACAATCAGATTATTTCCAAAATCAATTAAACAGTATGACCCTTATAAAAACCATAAAAAACAAAGCCACAGAAAATAACCAAACACACTGCAAAACTGCCCCCCTTCCCACAAAACAACATTCCCCATCCTAAACAGTTTACTTGGGCAACTACCTCATCACCGCTCACCGGAAACCCACCCACCACAAAAGTCCCACAGCGGCATTACCATCAGAAACCACTTGACGTGAAGTCCCCGCTCGCTGTTGAGTAAACGCGTTCCAGGCATGACTCCGTAAATTGAGCGTATATATCGCGCGCGCTCTCCAAACCTTCTCCACAGCCGCGTATTCATTTAGCATGCAACGTCTTCTATGTATGCTACTTTATTGTGCGTGGATACAGTCGCGGGTGAAAGCCGCAGATGCTTGGGTTTATATAGGCATATGGTTAGTGGATATTTTCTCGATGGCGTATCGAGTTGAGAGAAGATATCCAGTGGTTATTAAGTGGATGGCTTGGGAGGTAGAAGGCTTAAGTAGTAACAGGCCGTGTTTGGTAATACGGACGGGTTATTTTCTTATGTGCAGGTTTTATGGGTAAGCATAGAAAATTACTGGGAAAGTAATACGGGTTGAAATAAGTAAAAAAATAATCGACATTCAAGTTTAGTTTAGACAAACTATACCCAATTTTACAAAGATTAAACGACTAATATTAATCCCGCAGAACGCAGCAACTCAATCGAGCGCATCAACTCGTTTATATCACTCGAAAATCTCCCAGCTTTGACAAACGCTCGCAGCGATCCATCTACAACTCAATCACGTACGTGGCCTGATATTTTCTCCTCGCGAGCCTCCCTACATACACACGCGCACTCTCGCTTAAATTTTTACGCTCACGTTTTCGTAAATCGCAAGAGAGGAGCGCGCCTTTTTTTTCCAGGCGTGCGTGCGTTTTTACCTATAAGCTCGCTGACTTCGAGATACGGTGTATATACGTATACTGGTGAGCCGCAGCGGTGACGTTGACGCAGAGAGAGAGAGAGAGAGAGGAAGAGTCGAGAAAAAAGTGGCGCGCACGCGAGCTCGGAATACCTAAGGAGAGAGAGGACTGGAATTGATGGTTTTTTTCTTTTTTTTTATGAATGGATGCGGGGTGGTTGTATGACGAAAATTAAGGTGCTGATGGAGATGTTTGTGTCTGATACTGACTTTTGTAATTGGTCGTATCAGATTGTTTTACATGCTAATAACGTAAGTAGATGTCACTTTCCCTAAAATATCCCAAGTAAAATTAATACAATCATAACTAACAAAGCCTCTTAAAATCTCAAACACACATTATCAAACACTCCACAACCGCACAAATAACCATCCGCCCAGATTCTCCATCATTCTGAATAATTCATCTATTGCATAGCGATCAATTTCACAAGCTCGGGGCCGCTGCATTACGAGAGCCGAGCGAAAAACTACCGGGATCGCGACATTTCCGGCTGCGCAAGCTACAATTTCTGTCTCGCGTGCAGATCGCGCCGGATTACAAAAGTCCGCCTTGACACGCACGAGCGCGCCGCTGGATCACCTGACGCCTTGACATTAACAAACGAAAAACGCCGCTTTTATACCAGCCCGTCACTTTATCACTACTGACAAATTTATCGGTTTATTTATGTGACTGCGGAAAGATGGATTTCTCGGCCGTACAAGTGTAATGATATCACTGGAATGGTTCTACGCTGTCCTTTGCAGGTGTAGTAATAGGTAAAAGAAAAATTTGCTGGTTTTTTAAATGCATCTGATTGCATTACCATATCTATCTTACCAAATATTAAGCGTATTCGATGAATAATTCAATCAATATATAATCATACTCCTATAACCACATCAGCAACGCCCATCGTTCGTCAACCTCCAGTCTCAGCTCCCCAAAAAAACCCAACCAGCGGACAATCCCAAAATCCGCCCTCGCTCTGCGGCCAAAAATCTCCGAGGTCATCTCTCCGCGGCAAGAGCAATTGGGTCGAGCGGCGGAGCATATATATATATATACATCTATAGGTACACGACAGCGGCTGCGGCCAACCCCGGCCCATCGCTGCTAGCGAGAGAGAGAGAGACAGAAAGAGAAGATACACACACATACCACACACACAGAGATCTGACTTTCCTAGCATGCACCAGCACTGGCTGGCCTACATTCCAGCAAAGACACGCCGGCTGGAAGTAGGTCAGGCCGCTGCGGGCTGCCGCGCGAGGCGCTAGATAAATCGCGATCAATAAAGAGCCGCGCGCTCGCTCCGGCGTCCATTGTTCGACCAGAGCGGCAATTTCAGCCGATGCGAGCTGCGGAGGAGGATATAGATGTGGTTGAGAGGATGTTTGACTGTGTATGGAGCTGGAGAAATGTTTGTCTGGGATTTTGGATGGGTAAGGAGGTGGGATTTTCGATGTGTGGCGTTGCGTTGAGAGATGAAGGTGATAGGCGGTTGGTTTTGAGAGGGTACTTTTGGGAGTTTGATGGCTGGTGTGAGAGGTGGTTTTAGAAAATTGGTGATGAGGGTGGAGTTCGGAATTTTAAAATTATGGAATTGTTGACGAGGTAAATGAGTAGTAGGGTTGGATGGATTTGCGGGAAATTTTTGACCTGGATAGTTTTAAAAAGGAAATTCTGTGATAACCATAAGATAAATCTTATTTTTAATTCCATTTTTACAAGATTAATTAATTTCCGTAACTAAAGTTTTCAAAATCTCCAGATTACCAAGATCTCTCAAACAATATCAAATTATTTCTTCTCCAACTTCTTTTATCTCTCGAACAGGACCATTCTTATCGCCGGCGCTGGCTTTATTAAAACAAAGATCCCCTCAAAAACTTCGTTTGCATAAAATAATTGAAAAGTCCATTCGAAATCATTGGATCGCCCAGACAATTCAACCCACTTTTCCCCGGCGCGTATCTGATTTTCCATGCTCCCGGAGAAAGAAACATTAAAATTTTTATCCAAGCCTAAACTTCGCTTTCCGATAACTTTCACACGCGATACCGCAGACGTTCCATTAAATTCGACGCCCGTACCCTTTCTTCAAGCCGTTACTCTTTGAAAACTTTCGAAGGCTATAATTATGACTTCCCGACAGACGCTGACCGAGGAAGAAACGCTTCTCTACTGCCATCAAATAAAAACTTTCCAAAATTTCAGATTAACTCTGCCGATCAAAATATCTCAAGGTTCACGCGTTCGATTCTTCTGAAACTGTAATAATCCTTCTCTTCTATCCAGCGAAATGACAGTTCACAGCTCACTTTCCAATAAACATCGTACACTTATTTTTTCTCCTCCCATACAGCAGAACGAAGAGAAGAAAAAAAATAACTCCTAGACATTCCTCCTCTCTTTTCGCACGCTCCAGCGGCATCTGCGGCGCACACATGTACACGCGGCTTTCCACTCCGCCTAAGTGGATTATCGTGCCGAGGGTTAATTTCCAGAAATGTAATTTCCTTAATAGGCGAGCTCGCGCGCACGCACGAGCCTCCCAGCGCTCTGCATTTTCTCTCTCGACGAGAGAAAGATGTTGCGTACCCCTCGGAGCAGGACGATAAGGCTTATTTTTCTCTTGCCGAGCGCGGGCTGGAAAATAATGCGCGAGTGAAAGGTGGATATTTTGAGCGGAGGGAAAAAGGAGAGGACGTTGAACTGGAGAGATGATCGAGGAGTGTGGATTTATGGGTTTGGTTGGAGATTGTTGAGAGAGGTCGTAGTAATGTTGAATTTTGGTTGATCGGGGTGGTAGTTGGAGGAGTTGGACTTGGTCGGTAAGGTAGGATTAGGGTAAGCGTCGATCTGTCGGTAAATCAGAACTTTTGGTAGTAGTATCTGAGAGTGGAGCGTTTAAAAGAATAATAACTTTAGTAGATTGGCTAACAAAGTTGGAAAGTATTACAGAAAATTATGCATAGTTTTTAAGGATTTATATTTCTGCAAAAATCTGATATCAATATTTTATCATTTTAACAATGTAGAAATCGTTACTTATATAAAATTTTCATCCATTTTTCGCGCACCTGGAACACAATCCCCTTTAATCCATTATACACCTTCATTACTCTCGACTAATTCATTAATCCCATAATTTTAACGCCACGAGCCGAACAATCCAAGCGGCAAATGTACATAATCACGTTCTCCAGTGCCAACTGCATCAGCGCGCACATATATATCCCGCGGCCCTGGAGAATTCCGGCCAATAAGTAGGACACTTAGCAGAACTAAAAAGTCTCCGGCTCCACCCCCGTAACGAGCCCCTAAAACCGATATACGGCTAATGATCCGAATCGCCCAGCGCGTTACTTACGACTCGCTTAGCGCAGCTATATAAGAGAAGCGCATTTTTTTTTATTTTGCTCACGTTAATTGCGAATGCCTGTGCACTCTCTAATTGGCACCTGATGCATGAGGAAATGCTCGCTCAGCCGGGCGGATAATCGGCCAGACACGTGTCGCCGCGAATTTTAATTATACGGATTGAAGTTTAAGAGAGGGACGATATGCAGCTTTGGCTCGTTGGGTTATGAAACTGCGGTGCTGGATGGTTGGGGAAGTTTAGAGTTGATTTTTGGTACTGAGAGTGTAGATCGGAGGGGTGGATTTTAGAATTGGGTTTAGGGGTGGAATGATGTAGACCATTGGAATTATAGTTCTTGGCTGTTTAGTTCATTTTCGGTTTATTTGAAGAAACAATAATTGTATTTAGGAATCTTTTTGTTGCTACGTCAGTAGAAAAATGATTTTATTTATACATAAAGTTTGTCAAAGAACATTAGAATGAAAATATTAGAAAAAGTTAAAATTTAAATCCATTTCTTATTTTTCTATTCTTGAATTTCCATTTGAATCAGAACACTTGGCTGCGTTCGTCTTTATGCAGACATCAAAGCGTAAAATTATATGATATTACAATATCCGCTAGAGAGCAAAAGTGAAATTGAATTCATTCAGACGGAATGTTACAATCTGAAAACCAGATAGAAAACTTTTCTCAAAATCACCGTCAGCGACAATGATAATATGGAAAGTTATCATTCACGCGGGACTTCATTCTAAAATTCATCATCATAATACAAACTAAACTTTTCAAAAAAGATGGCCATCATTTCTAAAAAAAAATTACACAAACACATTCAGTACACTTAATTTGTGTCGAAATACAACTCCCCCTCTCTACCCCACCCTACAAAAACAAAAAGTCCAAACCATCAAAACTTCACACCATCCAGCAATCCAACCAATTACCCAATCCCACTCCCTCAAATAACGCTCGAGTCCCGCTCACTGTTCGATTTAGGTGCATCGCTCGCGGCTGCAAATATTGATTCCTCGTGGCTTGCGCTCGACCCAGAAAAGCCGCTATGTAGCATCCTCGGCGCTCGCGCTTTATATATAAATCGCGCTGCGCGAGAGCGCGAAATTAGAAAATGAAAAACGGCCGCCGCGGCCGTTTATTAGCGGCGAGCCAGGCTAGATCAACAATATGATGAAGCGAAACGAGCCAGTGGCACTGTGTGAGTGTGTGTGTCTCTGCGTGACATGGTTCCGCCCTCGCGCAGTGCGCGAAACTGGGACAACTGGCGCGGCCTGCTGCTATGTTGGATTCCAGGCGTTGTAGGCGCGATGGGCGTGTGGCTGGAGGTGGGAGGGGGGCAGATTCGGAATTGGATTTCGGGATGGTTTGGATTGGAATTCAATGATTATATTTTTTTTTAATTTGTACGAATGGTTTATTATTGTTTTTTTATTATGAGTTTGTGTTTTTTAGCCGATGGTTTATTTTAGGAATACGTTTGATATTCGATAAAAGAGTTTGCGAAGGAATTCAAGTAAAAATGTAATTGGTTAGGAATAATTATTCAAAATTGTTTTAATTTTTATGTAAGTCTGAATTAGAACACCAATAAATTATTGTTAAGCTAAATATCATGTCAATATTTCTCTATTGCATTGTATAAATTTTTAAAGTTTAAATTTTTCGATTCAATTGTTTATTTATTTTTTTTTATTTTCGAATCATTGTGTTCTAGGTCCAAGGATGCTCAAAGGGTCATGGATTCGTTTTCCAAAACAATATAACGATTTTCCTTTCTGATATAAAGATAACCAAAGTGTACGGCAAGGCTATACATGGAAAAATCGATACTGACAATTTATCGGGCGTCGGTAAAACAGCTATGGCTTAGATATTCAAGTTGGATGACTAGACTAACTGCAGTTGACCCTCGAAGCCATGGTAGAGCTTGAGTTACTCGATGTACTTCTGCTCCATGACAGGTGTAGTACTCAAATAAAGTAAAACAGTAACCGAAGGAGTTTTTTTTTAACTAAATGGGATATGGTCAGAAGCTTCTCAAGGAAGGGAGGATCAAAAATTATTTTTACGCCACGTTCGATAGGGGTGTAAGACCAATAGGGTGAAAGAGCAAATTGGTAAACCGCATAAATTAGACCAAGCGCTCCCTTGACCAAAATTGAATACATATATATAGATTGTATATATATAAATTGATCATACATTCGCCTTTTCAAGCACTACGAATTATTATAAATGAACCACTCACTAATGGCTATCGACCGAGCCCCCGCAAATATTTCACGAAACACCAGAATATATTCCAATTTAAAAATCCAGCGCATCTCGAGCAATAACTCCTCGGACCCGATAAAGCAATAAAATTAGCGGAACGTTGCCAGGCAGATGCGGATCGATGCTCCAACTTTCAAAAGCCGATTATTCAAACGCGCCCGCGTAAAAAGCATAAAAGGATATACGCAGCAATACAACGATCGTAAATCGCAGAGCCCTGTTTTAAGCCCAACGAATAAGGTCATCACACATCGGAGTCAGGCGCGCAGGCGCGTCGCTAAACCCGAGGCAGTTTTCGCCCTGGTGTAATAATTTGGTTGCCGTGCACAGTCGCTCGGACTCTTGAAAAATGGAGGACAAGCGCGTGGAACCACTGACCGGGTTCTCGTTTTTGTTGTCATCGCTCTCGGACTGCTCGGCTGCTGGTGCTCTGTGCGCATGAAAACTGAAGAGACGGAAATAGAACGCGAGGATGGCTGGTATATGAGTGCCGGGGGTGGAGAGGGTGGATGGAGGGTGAGGATTGGATGGGAGTAGGGGATGATTAAACGGTTGTTCAAGGGGAGGGTTATTTTGAGGATGATTTCTGGTTGAAAGTTTTTTTTGGTGAAATTAATGGAAATTTAGGTTTTGAAATTTTCAGATGAATTAATAATTAAATACTGAGAGAAAAGTTTTTCACAATATTTTTAGAATTTATTAATATCGGCTTCAAAACTTTTTTTACCAAAACAATTTTATTTTTGAAAGGAAGAAATTTCAAATCTTTATAAATTTTTGTTTTTATTATCCGCATTGAGAATTTTAAATTAAATATGCATAAATAATGTGAAAAAACTCCAAAAATCTATTTTAAGCTTTAATAATTTTAATAGTATGAGTTTTAAAATAATTAAATTCATAAAAAATGAGTAGCAATTAATTAAACAAAATGACATTAGCCGCTCATGCAGATAATGGAATCTGTTCAGATGTTATCATTCGTATCTCAATCGATCATAATACTGTGGGTCCGCCATCTCGTCCACCTTCCAAAATATCAGTTTTCACTACCCAAACTGCAACGCAAAAACCAAACTCCAAATAAAACATAACCTAAAAATACAACAATTTACATTCACGACCAGCCCCTCCGCGCGTAGAGCTCTCACAAAAGCCCTCCTATACCGCGCAGCCGCCCGCATGCCCCAGCCATTAACCCGAAAACGACTCGCTTCTCTCTCTCTCTTGCTCGAATTTTCGCGAGTACAGCGAGCGCAGGTTAAAAAGGCCCCGAAATTAGGCCGAGCGCGTGAGCTGCTTCAGCAATTGAATTCGCCCCGACTATAGAAAGGCGCGCTCGGATGCAGGAGGAGGCGGTATATAAAAGAGCTCCGGAGTTACGCGACGCACGTAAATACGTAAATAAAGATGCAGCCGGCGATTTCTCTTTGTCGCTGCGCGCAGCTCTTATCTTATGGTGTAATATACTGACTTGGAAAGTAAGGAGAGCAAGTGGGTATTTTTGGAGATGTTGCTGAGTTTCCGATTTTACCGACGGAGCTGGAATGGTTGGAGGTGGATCGTGGATTGGGGGGGGGGGTATGTGAGGTTTGAGGAGTGGACGTTTTGGATGGTTTTTTGTTTTGGTAGAGTGATTTTGAATAAGAATAGGAGTTTGCGTATGTGATGCTTGCAGCTAGACGAGTTAGACAGTTGTTGTATGAAGATTTTACAAATTAAAGTTTTATAAAATATTTATTAAGTAGTGCTTTCTATTTCCAAAAAAATTAATTTATTATGCCATTATTTTTAAGGATAAAATAACCAATAATTATAAATATATAAAGTATTTAAACTACAGTTTGAAATAACAGTAGATATTCAGGTATTCTGCGCGTAGCTGTATAGAAAATTAATTAGTTAGACATAATGATTCAAATTTTGTTAAATCCTAATGAGGTTCTAATTAAGAGCACACTAGAGCTTTAATTATACTGTTACATAAATAATCAGTTTATGTCGATTTTACTATCTATTACGTTACAGTCAAGTACAACAAATCAGGAATTCATCATCAACTTTAAACTATTTTAATAAACAAAACAAAAAAATGGAAAACTCCGAAAAAAATCCCGATGAAAACAGACCTTAAATAGCCCTTGACAAAGCTCAAAGCTCTCGCCAAAAAAGCAGCAAACGAGGCGCACGTGCAAAAGCGAGAATTAGGCATATATATATACACATCTAGCCGCACGCGCGCGCCAGTAATCGCCCCCCTCCCCCTCCCATCTTCGCGAAAAAACGGAGCTGATATATACACTGGGCCGCGCGCGCGCGCTCTATAGAAAAAGGCGCGAAGGTGCGTTCGTATATGCTGCATCGGGTCGCGCGTGAGCTGTTGCCATGGCGACCGCTTGCGAGATCCCAAAATCTTTTCTGACTCATCCAAGCCCGCGCCGGCTTCTTCCTACGTGCTGAGCTCGCCTGAGTGTGTATATGTATTTGGGTGTATGGATGAGAGCGAGCGTTTTGGCGATAGTAGCGGCACGGGCCCGGGCTATACTTGGCCCCGGCGAGTGGGATGTGGAGCTTTACGCGTTGGAGATTAATGGGGAAAGATGTAGGTGCTTGGATTTTTTTTTTTTGGTTTATTATTGGTGGGATGAGTTAAGGAAGATTGGGCAATTTTGATTAAGAGGATTGATTAGTTTTAGTTGTTTTTGGTTTGCGTTATTTTAAAGAAAATTTTGGGAATCGGCGTCAGCAAATGCTTGTTAATTTCGGTAATAAGTTTTTTGTTGCAAAAACTTCATGAATTATATATATTATAAAAATAGTTAAAAATAATTTTTACAATGAGATGCCTTATATAAACCTATATAGATCTCTGCAAAAATTTGAATAGGAAATCCTAAGGGTGATTAATAATTAATTCATTCATCTTGGTAATCAGGTTTTTAATTCTATCCATACAAAAAAATTTGTCATTTTTCTAAAATCATGAAGATTATCTTAATACAAAATATAAAATAATATAAAATAAATAATGCATAATTTCGCTATAATACATACAGATAAAAACGTGCAAAAATTTCATCAAACACGGATAGAAACGCACGGAATTTTTAACTGTGATATAAAAAGCGAACGAAGAGCAGAATTGAATAAAAGTGGACCACCAGATTTCTGTCTCTATCATAACGATATCCTTTTTTACTTTTAATTTTTTTTTTATAACCAGCGTTTTTCATAAATTGCGACTACTTCGGATTAGTTTCACCTCAATTTGTTATATCTGTCTGTCTATACACCAAAGTACGCTTTTGCTCTAATCAAACGTCAATCATCATCAATTCATTAATAGATTATTCAACTAACCACTAATCCAATAAACTTTGTTTCTGACTGATACTTCATCAATACAAAAAATATCTCTCCAGCTAAAAATCATTCACCCAGGCAAATTACGTACATCCACCTACAGTTGCCAAGTGGCGCTCTTTCTCTCTCTTTCTACGCTCGATTCGCAGACACGCACACATTATTTTACATATATACCTATATAAGCCTGAGACACACACATATGTCTGCGTGACGTCACACGGCACAAGAAGTCGTCATCCTCGTTTTGCGTGACTGTATATATGCGTGCGCGAGAGCTAGCCTCGCAGCGCCGAGGGAAGATGAAAAGAAGGGAATAATAGGAAAGGTTCGAAGAAAGGATTCGCGCAGGTCGGTTGCGAATCGGTCGAAGGTTATATACACGGCACTCGAACGCTGGATATAGTGTTACTATGGGAATGTTCTGAACTCAAGGTGGGAGCTTCGGGCTTTTCTGCCTTAGTCGATGCGCTCTTTTTTGGTGGGTGCGAGGTTGGCAGCACTGTGGTTTTAGAGGAGGTGCTAAGGGATCATGGGATTTTCTGGATTCGCTGAGAATTGGATTTTAAAGTTCGATTTTGTTGTTGTAAATAACAGAGGTGTGCGATTATTTCCTTCGTTATAGAAAGGGGATTGTTCGAAAAAGTGATTGTTGAAATTTGAAATGCCTTTTTTTTGACAAACGTCAAATTAAATACCGTCATCCTAATTTTTTCTGAAATCGCCAAACTTATAGAATTTCAACCTCCAATTTACTTAATTTGTAACGGGTTCCTCTTTTTGATATTACAATTTTCGTGAATTTACAGACTTTTTGGAGTTAACTTACACTATTTTTATGTTCTTGCCTAAACTTTCTTATTTCAGTTAGGTCCCTCTCCAGTCCTCACCCCTCCTCCTTTTGTCAGTCCTATACCATCCCTTTCATTTCTTCCCGATCGATGAGATAGAAATAGCGCGTGTATTTTAAACTTTCCAGAGCACGCATTGTTCAAGTTTTGCATTCGCGTTCCGCGCTCATAATAAAAGCCCCATTTGTAAAACCGATGGATCTCAAATAAGCAGTTATATACCATATTACACGCGAGCGTGTCCCTTTTAGAAACCATTGAAAAGGAATCCCCAACCGTGTCTCCGACAAGCAAATTGATAAGCCTTAATTATAAACATATCAATCAATGAAAAGACAAAGCCCGAATAAATACCGTTATCACCGCTTTCCAAACAATACTTTAACCTTCACCGGCCAGTAATTATTTACGCGACAAGCGCAACAGAAATAAAACGAAACTTCGATCTCCTATTCCCTAGTACCCAACAACACTGACAGATCGATCCTATCCAGTATACATTCTCCTAAGAGATCCAGCGACCAGCTGCAGCTTTGCAATCCCCCCAGCCAGCCACACCGATCTGACCGATAAAAGCAAGACTCTCTTTCTCCATCAAAGCCGCAGGCACCTCGCGCGCGACAAGTACTTCTCTCTCTCTCTCTTTCTCTGACAAAGCTCGACTAGCTCGCTAGCAGCAGACTATATACTCTCCTAAGCCAGCTTACGTAACGATCATCTCTCTCTGTCCCTGTCTCTCACTCTCCTCTCGCTCGAAGAACCAGCTCTCCTCGTGGGATCAAGGCGAACCGGTGTGCCTGTGTACTGTACTGTATATAGCTAGGCTTCGAGCGCCGAGCTATGTGCCAGCGCTGCCAGGCCGGAAACGCCTGTATACCACGCGCGCGCCGCATCATCGCCTATTTCCGTCTCTCTCTTTCTTTCTGGCCAAAAAAAAAAAAAAGCGATTCTCTCTCTCTCTTTTTCGCTCCCCACCCACTCCTCGCCTATATAGAGAGAGAGCCAGAGCAGCACACGTGCCGCGGTTATTTCGTTTCCAGGCCTGACTCTTCTTCTTCTTCTTCTTCTGGTTCTTATTCTTTGTGCTGGCGCGCGTGGATCGCGGCTCTGTGGTTTTCGATCATCGTTTTGCCGAGGAGAAAGACAGGGTCTTTAGAGCGGAATTTTACGAGAGGCGCTTGACTCCGCGGGCCTGGACAGTGAGGGTGCTGTGAATTTTACCGAGAAGTGGATTTCTGTTTGCAGGGGATAGTGTGGTTTTTGTTTGCGGTTCTTTTTTTATTGGGTGCGGGTGGTTGCAGTCTGGTTTGATCGGACGGCCGAGGGTTGGTTATTAATATCTAGGAGGATATTGATTGGCGAGCGCGTTATGTGCGTGCTTTATTGTTGTTATAAGGTCAGGTGAATTACAAGGGCTAAATTTGAGTGACGGTTTGGTAATTAACAACATTTTGGTTAGGATACTTGTATGAGTTTGGTTGGTTGTAGTTTGTTTTAAATAAACAGGAAGGTTTTGCAGCTTGGTGGAATTAATTGATTGCTAAATGTTGTAGTTCATTGTTTGTTCGTTTTTCGTTGAGCAAATATTTATAATTATGAATATACGCGTAGTCAAATATTTCGATGGTCGTATTAAAGTGGTAAATATTTACATATTTGCATTTATTTTATCTTAGATTGCCTGATATTTACTAGTTTGTCATTTTGTATCTATATTCAATTAAGCTTCACTAACATCTATTACATGTCCATCAAATTTAATATGTAAACACATTATTTCTTCAAAATAGGAAAATAAATATTGAAAATTTCATGTACGTTTGTAAAACTTTCTCGCTCTTAGAAAATTTTACGGTCATTTCTCAATAAAATCATTTCCTAACCTATAAAATCCATCCATCTCCTACAAAATAAAGCAAAAATCCATCTACTCCTACAAAAGTAACGCAAGCCAGAGGCGTTAGGCAACACGTCCAGCGCATCGCAAATGAAAACGCAACGAGCGCGAAATCCCTCCGTTGCAATCCACTTGCGCCGCGGGCTCACACATATAATTAAAAAATCGTTTGCCACTGCCTAGCGTTTAGCGTTACTCCATTTTAGGAAAAATATATTGCGCCACTTCCCTGAAACCGTATAAAACATTCTTCTTCGCTCGAAAAAAAAAAAAGAAAGAAAACACAATGCTCCGTCACGGGCGCAGCCCACTTTTATTACGGCATAATAACAGAACGCAACGCGAGCGCCGCTGCACTGAGCGCGCGCTCTTTCGAAAAATTTATTAAAAAAGCCGGCCGCTTGCGCGCGTCTCTCTCTCTCTCTCTCTCTCTCTCTCTCTCTCTCGTATATGCGCACATAAATATTCGTCCTTAGCGGTCTACGAAATATTCGTAAATCACTGGCAGAGAGCAGCGAAATTATACGGGCGCTATTCCAGAAAGAAAAAAATGTAAAAAAATTAAATAAGGCAGCAGCCCGAGACATTTAATTATCCTTGCAGGCGAAAAGGGGTGCGAACGCGCGCTCTCGGGAGAAAATTACACGTCGCGAGAGAGAGAAGCCGATCGCTGCGAGAGTGGCATTTTAAAAGTGCTGCATAGATCCTATTTCCGGGAAGAGTAGGTTATGGTATCCGCCTCGCGGACTAAAAAGGGACTATATATACGAGAGAGCGGCTCGCGCGCGGGTATGAGCTGACGGTGCAGAAATGCATGAAATACCGTTACCGATATATAAACCTAGAGAGAGAGAGAGAGAGAGACCCGAGAGAGCGAAAAAGTCGGGTATACGTTACTTGGACGGGGAGAATTTTAAGAGGGTATTATGCGCGATTATATGCTAATTTTTTGAGGTTAGAATTGTGTTACGTTAGTGCATAGGTTTGGTATGATGGAAACGATAGATATTACGATTAAAAAATAGAATTCTCTTTGGGAATGCAGCAACAGTGTATTTCGTTGGAAGAAAAACATAGCGGTATTACCTTTCAAGTAGAACTTGCTCAGCCGAGTTTTAATTAATTGGAATTCTTCGGTCTAAATGAACGAAAGCAAACATTGTAACAAACAAACATCAATTGTTTAAACAATTTAAATGAGTTTGGCTCACGTTTCGGCTGGCAAGGGCCTGGCTAAATTACAAAAGCTGATGATTCCTTGAATGTTTCCTGTCTATACCGAATTTAGATCATTCAAATTGGAGCATTGCACGAGGCATATATGACCTAAATTCTGGGCGCGAGGGAAGCGCGGAATACCTGCATACACGGCCAATGATACATATCTGGTGACTGTTCTGGCTTGGGCGGGATAAAAATACTTCAAACGATTACTAACCTTTTTATAAATAAATCACTGAGTATAGAGCTTGGCTACGCGAGTATTATGAATGAATTACCTTTGAGCGTTTAGCTATATAGCATAGATTTTATTTTTACGTTATGCTATTTTAGAGGATTTTATAGAGCTGTTGTATTCGAAAGGATCTGATTCATTTTAGATAGTTATAATCGGACATACCAAGAAATAAAAATATCAACTATATATACTTAGTATTTTATGTGAATAATGTAATATATAAATGAAAAATACGCCCTACCTAATCCAATAATATTCTCAAACCTCTCGATCACATATTCGAATCCACTGCTGCAACCCTGTCTACAATAAAAATCGCTGGCTAAGTAACAATCACGCCACGGCCGCCCTTCTGCCTCTATACGCGCAGAAAGACCAGACGCATAACCCAACAAGAATATCAGCGCATACCGACAGCCTCAAGAGAGAACGAAAAAAAGGGGAAAAAAGAAAACAAGCGACGAGGAAGAGAGAAGGAAGACGCCTCCCCCCTCTCATTCGTTTTCAAACCGTCGCCGCGTATATAGCCGTCGTCGTCCTTGATGCGCCCTTGGCTGCAGCGCGCGCTCGCTCGTTCTAACATTAGCGCAGTGTGCGCTGTCCGTATAGATACTTACACATATAAACGTGTGCACGCGCGCGTGTATGTATCTCCCTCTCGCTCGGCGATTCATCCCGATGCTTCAAATTCAGCGGAGCTCGTCTTGCTTCCCCCTGATGAAATCCGTTTACCCTCTGGTGTGTTCGCTTTATCTTCAAACTGTATACCGTAGCAGAAGGGGAGCGAAGTTGGCGGGCGTGCGGAGGGTGAGAAGTGAGCAGTGTCGGAGCGTTTGCTGGGAATTGGAGCTTCAAGGATTATTTGCGTGTTTGAAGGGATATTTGCGAGGAGGTTTCTTGTTGACGAAGGATTGGTGATGGTTTCGGATGTGTTGAGTTTGCGAAGTTATCGACAGATCGGAGTAGGTTATGAGATCGATGCTTTTTTGATCGACGGATGATAAGTTTGGTTTAGGGTCATTGTATGAGAAAGTTATTGAGTAGTAGATGTAAATAATCAAGTCTAACAAATTGGTGTGACTATAGGACTCTCTCAGCTTTTCAGAACTTTCTGTCGGAATGACCGTTAGTTAGAGAACTAGTTGTACAACTAGTTTATTTAATTTGTCAACAGAGATCTTTCAACAAATGTCTTGCATCCATTTGACCAAACGCCAACAGTCCATCGCTGAAATCAACAGAAATTTACATTTACAAATCGCCCAATCTTCATCCCCTCATTTCCAATTTCCTCCGAAAAAATTTTTCCATGTTTCCGTGTCCACACTGTCTTCCGCATATATAGGCACTTTTTTCTCTCTCGCGCGCATATCACTTTCCCCTCGCTTACCCATACTCATGCAACATCGGCACCCCCGATAAGCAAGAGAGAGAGAGGGCACCAGGGCGTGGCCTCTACACACGCACCCCCGCAAACACGATTCTCTCTCGCTCACACCGCCATCTTGAATATCTGGGCCGAACGAGGGTGAAAGTTAGGGCTGCCGCGGAGGGAAAGATCACCTACTCCCCTGGATTTCGGTCGCCGGCACCGGGATATATATTCGCCTGCACGCGCGGCAGCAGTCCCACTTAATTTGCTTCCTTTCTTCTGCAAAGGGGGTGAGAGAGAGACGATTTATAGAGGACAGTATACGCGCGGAAGACAATTAGGGAATGAGCACCCAGCTGCGGTCCGACGCTGGATTCTGGTTAGGTTCTTTTCTGCAGGGAGATGTGCCGCAGTGGGAGGAGCGAGGAGGCTTTAATTTTAGTTTTAATGAATAATGTGTATTTTTTTTTTCAAGGTTTCTTGATTTTTCGGTACTAGTGGATGCTCCGAAAATTATTGCAGACGCGTTCAGCTCGTTTGTTAACGTGAGATCGTACATGTTTATCCCTACTTCAGCAGAATTGGATATGCTGCCGAATTTGTGCAACAAAGTCAAAACTCACGAGCGGAATCATCAGTTCCGCGCATTATCCCAAGCTTCTAGAATTTCAGCAAACTCTCGACGCTAAGTGACCAACGTAAGCAAGCATAAAAAGCTCATGCTGTTCGATTGTCTTCGCGAAAATTTTTCTGGTTAATCGAAATTATATTTCAAGCGCGGGGTCGCTCGCGCTTATTTGCAACGATGCAGCGAGTTGGTTTTGCGGTACAGCTCCGCGAATAAGAATACCTGTTTTTCACTTGGATCTTCTTTTCTTTCTTGTATTGTGTTATTATTCTGCGTGCTGAATCAGAGTTTGTTTGAGGAATTCGGCACTCGAATTCGGTTGGCAGTGGCGTATTTTGATAATAAGTAGTAGTGGTAATACTTATCACGTGAGCAAGCGAGTATGATTTAAAGTTTTTAAGTAAAAATCTAATTAGTTTGGCCTAATTATCGAAATATTAGGTTCTAAATAGGCTCTAACTTGGCACTAATTAACTGCTATAATTCTATTAGTAGTAAGGCAACCAAATTAGGTCCTAATTAGAATCTATTAAATTTTCTATCCACGCTTCAATTCAAGCAAACGGTAATTACGTCAGTTTACAGAAGGAATAAGGGGAGCGTACAATGGGTCATTTTTCTGAGTGTATGAAGTTAAAAAAGAAGTTATAAAAACGGAACGGTTTGGACTGGATGAACGGTAGGTATTACAAACTTGTAGTATTTAACAGTCAAAAAATAAAAAAATGGTTTATTGAAAAAGATGTTCTGTTAATTTTTTTTGTAAATTCCTATATAAACTAATGAGATATCAGTCAAAAAAAAGAAAGAATTCTAGAAAACTATTAGTCTTTTAAAGCTGAAAATTATTACTCGTCATAGTGTTATAGTCAAACATAATCTATGCATACATAACTTTATGAAAGTTGTTTAATAAAGATACGTATTTAATAAATAATAAATGCTAAGTTTTTATTTACATATTTGAAAAAATAGATAATATAAGATTTAATGTACGAAAATTAAAAATATTGTGTACTTAAGACTTTTTTATACTTATAAAAAAAAAAAAAAAACAATTTTCTCGAATAAACACAAGGTGAGTACAGAAATTTTGTTTTCTAAAAGAATAGAGCGAGCGCCCGAGGCTGCATAAACGTTCTAGAAACATAAAATTGAATCCTCACGTAGCGAGATTCCACGAAAATCATATAATTCAATCCTTCCACGAAGAAGCATCTCGCACAGCGGAGCGCAGCAACGTTGCAACGTCACGCAGAATCGTGCAAAGCTATATCTCCCTCTCTCTTCTCTTTCTCTCTTCTCTCCATCGACATAAGCATGCGTGAATATGTGTATGTTTACAGGTGTGCTAGTCCTGTTTATCTATCTCGTACCCGCGTCGACCCTCATCCGCAAATTCATAAACACTCGAATAGACAATTAAATAGATTTATAAAAGGATCTCCTAGGCTACCGAATTAATAATGTTATTCTAATTTTATCTATTAGTAAGTTTTTAATTATGTTCTAGTTAGGGAGCAACGAAATCCGAATCATTAGGTTTTCTATTCATCCTTCTGCACAAACACATGCCGCGAGTTCGAATCTCGCACATACATATACCAGTACCACCCAGTCACTAAACCGAACTATATAATCGCACTATCAAGTACAAGACGACGACAAACTCGCATGCGAGCGTAATTCCCGCGTCATCCTTGGCGCAAGCCTTTACACAGCGAAAGAGCGCGGACCTCGACTCTACATATATCCTCATACGACTCGCTTATATCTGTGTAAGTGCCTGAGGCCTCCCGCACTATATACGTATACCACCGCTCTCCGACTCGAACGCACGGCTATTACGTAGTTACGTAACTAACCCGAGAGCGAGATAGCCGATCCCCCCACCGAGCACAGCCAGAGAGAGAGAGAGAAAGACAGATTTCGCTGTTGCATCCTTGATTGCCGGCGGTGACTTTTGCGCGAATTGTCCCCGCTTATTACGCTGCTGCGCGCGTATCATCCGTCCGCGCGCGCGCGTCGTCTGCTTGACGCGCGTTGCGACGTCTTCTGCTTCTTTTTACAGCTCCGGGCGGCGCGCGAAGTTTGCCAAGTTCCTGCAGAGCTGTCGGCGAAAGAGGGTTATTTGATTGTCTCGTGGGAGAGGAGAGCGCGTTGACTCGGCTTATCAGCTGGCGCGACGATTCGGACTGATAAATTGCAGGCGGCTCGCTGGATTCGATTATACTTGCAGATTCTAATGAAGAGTGAGACGTTTGGAGGACGGATAGAGATGGATTTTAGTGGGGGGAAGCTTGTTTTCTGGGGATTTTATCGATGGTTTTGTTGTTGGTTGGTTGGGTTGGATTACGCGATGGTTTTTGGGCGGAGAGCGTTGGTGTATGATGCAATATGTTGTTGATGTTACGGTATGAGTTAAGCAAGTGGGACAGATAAAGTTAAATGTGTTTCGGAGCGTAGACGCGCTTTTAGAGGTGTAAGGAAGATTTTAAAAGTTTTATTTTGGAATTTTAGATGGATTAGATTTTTGTAAATGGAATTTTTTGTTTTGTGTCTAGTATCGATCATAAAGTCACTAAATTTTAATATCTGATTTTCAAATTCTGTTATATAAATTTATGTATTTCATTTATAAATTGCATTCTGTTTACGGTAACTAAATTAATAAATTAATTTTAATTTTTTGCCTAATTCTCAATTTCTTTTCATTTAAATTCACCAAATTATCAAATTGTATCTTTTTGTATACAATTATTTTAATAATTTATCATAGGCTTTGTCTTAGCTCCAAAAGAATTTAATAACTTGTCAATTTCCCAAGACCAATATTTAAATAAGTAAATCAAACTTTCTCAAGAAACTATCATTCTTACAAAAACATTCAACCACAACCTCTCACAATTAGACCTCACAACTCCAAATATTCCTTCCGCAATAAAAACCAAATATCTCTCCGCGCCATTCCCAACATCGTCCAGCCACCAAAACCCTCCAATTACATCGTTGACAAAGTGTAACCATCAGCCGAACAAACCTCCTCAAAGAAAATCCGTGTATATCCCTCGTTTGGCCAGCGCGCGTGTCCCAGCTATTTATCAAACAAAGAGAAGCCGAGAATCGGAGAGGGACCCTCGGGATGATAATTATATTGGTGGCGTGCCTCGAATTCATATAGCGTAAGCATTCGCCGTATATGTGAACGTTCGCTAGCTGCTTCGCACTTTCACACTATATATGTACTGCTGGGGGATTGCTGAGAACGTTTCGCGACGTGTATCTATATACGCACTTTTCGGGATGGTAATAAGGGTGCAGGCTTTTTGGATTTCTTTTGATTGTTTTTTTATTTGGTTATAGAGAACGTATACATGTGAGATTAACAAATTTGTAAATTGTAGTATCAAAAATATGATGGTATATTATTCTATATTAATTTGTATAAGTATCGTTAGAAGTCTTATAGAAGTCTTTTGGAATTACATAAATTTTAATGATTAAAATTTAGTCAGTCCATTTGTAATAATATTTTTAATACTTTTGATTAATTTTTTCTGTATAGATCTTTTTACAATTTGGCTTATATCGGCAATTTGTAAAAAGTTTCTTAAGTACGCAAATTGACAGCATCTTAAAAAAATGTTTAAAATACCTAACCCACGGTAAACAAAATGTGAAAAGTTAGTCCCATTAGTATCATAATAGAGCAAACAAAGATCCATTAAAACTATCTTATAAAACAAGTGAATAAACTTTTAGAAAAATAAACTTGAACAACTCTGGACAGTCTTTGTGTTTTAATTTCCCCATTCCTCCAACCCCAAGTGTCCAATTTCAAAAACTGATGCCTCCGTCCCTTTTTTCTTTCACCACAGGCAACGACTCCACTCAAACCGCGAATCAATAAACTCCGATCAGTCGCAATCATTACCTTCTTCCTTGCTCTCTCTCTCAGCATACAGCATTTATCCTCCAGAATATAATTTTCCCGACGCGCTTGGAGTGCAAGCGTTGTCATCTAATTATGATTTGCACATAGCGGCCTGTCTCGTCCATCATCCCATGTGGTGTTGTGCGCGCGCGTGCATATATATCGGCGCCCCAAGGCTGAGCACTGGTAAATAACTCGGGGCACGTACGTCAAGTGTATATGCATACGTACGCGGCATTATTAAAATCGGCTCACTTCTTCTCTGGCTCCTTGCTCTTCTTCACCGTGGTGATGGACATGGTGAACGAGTCCTTCGGCTGCTTCTTCTGCTTCTCCAGTTCCTCCTTCTGTTTTTTCTCCTGCTGCTTCTTTTCCTTCTCCAGCGCCTTCTTTTCCTTCTCCTTTCTCTCCAGTTCCTTCAGCTTCTCCTTCTCCTTTTCTTTCTGCAGCTTCTTCTGCTTTTCCAGCTCCTTCTGCTTCTCCCGCTCCTTCTTCTTCTCTTCCTCCTTCCGTCTCTCCAGCTCCTTGTGCTTCTCCCGCTCCTTCAGCTTCTCTTCCTCCTTTTGCTTCTCTTTCAGCTTCTTCTGCTCGATTTCCTTTTGCTTCTCCTGCTCTAGCTGCATCTCCTTTTTCTTTAGTCTTTCCACCTCCTTCAGCAGCTCTTTCTCTCTTTGGGCCTGCTTTGCCTTGAGCTCCTTCAACTCCTTCTGCAGCTCCTTTTCGCGATCTTTCTCTTTCTTTCTCAGCAGCTCTAGCTCGCGCTGTATATCCTTCTCTCTGTCCGACATTTTTTTTTAGTATGTTTTACTTATTTTCAAGGTGTTTGTTTTAGTTTAGTTCTGCGTTCTGCTCTCTCAGAGTGGAGGACTGGTTCGGTCCACTTTTTTGGATTCCTGCAATTGTTAACGCATACGTGGATTAATTTTAAAAAATGAATTAGCTAAACTTATATTTTAATGGAATTTTAGATGAAAAGAAGTAATACAAAGTCCAAAACGAATAAATAAATAATTAATAATCGTTTCTTTTTCATAATTAATTCCAGCAGTCATCTCACACATGGATTTATAAAACAAATAGAAGAAAGAAAGTCACGTGAATCTTATACAATACAAACAATACTAATACATAAATATGAATAAGGATAAAATATTTGATGACTGCATTAATATTCATGATTCTAAAGAACTTTTGACCACAGGTGAGCTAAATTTATCAATCGAAAGTAATTTTAAAATATGAGCAGAGATTAACCAAGAGGTAAGGATATCGCATCGGAGTTTCTCATTTTGAGAATCACAATCTTGCTGCGTATAGTGACTCACTATGACTTCATATACTACGACTTAATCTCCAATCGACGTTATCAAATATTTAACTTTTTAATTAAAAATGTAAACTTTTTTATATTTTATTTTATTTTGATATAAGAATAACTTGTAACTTTTTGAGCTCAAAACATGTACTAATATCATCAAAACAAAAGTACTTCTTTTAATTATTCTGATTTGTTATTGTCATCCTTTAAAAAATATTATATTAAAAACTAATATTTATATTTTATTAAAATTATTTTTTTACTATATTCTTTTCAACAAATTCCTTATCTTTATATACTCTTCTAAGAGTCGATTATCTGATTGTTTATACCAACAACACCTCTGATCACACCTCCAAACTTCCAATCACTGCACCAACCCCCAAACCATCCCTCCTTCTTCTACTCCCATCAATCCAACACCCAACCATCCACCCGATCTCCAAAACCTCTCAACTACCTCACTCACCTTTTCACACCTCTAACTCGTCTCCTCGGGGCTTCGCCGCGAACTCGTTCCCCCAATAACCCAAAGGGATGAAAACGCGCAACTCGCCAGCTCAAGGGAAGAATTAGCACTCGCGCCAAGTCAGCTCGCGTCCAGTAAGCGTCTAGTCAGCAGCCGGCTAATTGAGCTGCTGCAGCCCGCGTGTCCCGCTTCCTCGGCGGCTACTAGCCGCGCGAGCGCTAAAAAACGCGTACATAAAGAGACGGTGCAACCCGCCGCACCGCCGCCGGCCGCGCGCCCGTGGAAGAAGAAACGCGGCGGCTAGAAGCTCGGGCTTCGTATAAGCAAGCACGTGGATGAGCTGGATGCGCTAGCGCGCTGAGCTGTCATTATCGCGTGCTAATCTTGAGTGCTCGTTTTTGCTTTGTATTTTTGGAAGGAGAAGTAATGATTGAGCGAGTGACAATTTATGTGGTTGAGACGAATTTCGGCAATTTGTTTTTTTTTGGTTATTTTTTGTCTTGTTTTTTTGGAACTAGTATAAGTAATTTTGATCTTTGTTACAGTGCGTAAAGTAGAGCCATTATATTATTAGGCTATCAGGGAAAATTGACGTGTTCCACATAACGCGATAATGCGCCTAAAAACGATCCCAGAAAAAATTTCCAGCGCGCGTAATTGAAAATAAGCGCGCGCTTAACGATCTTTTGTTCTCCATAATAAACGCGACGATATAAAAACAAGCGAGGCATTCCTCGCGCTTACTCAGTATTTTAAGAATCTCCTCGTTATTTGTAAAAACGCGTAATAAAGCAGAACGCGCCGCATCGCCGAGACGGCATTGTTCCAGAGCGTCATTAAGCTAATTATGCACTGCCATAAAGAAATAATTAAATGCCAGGCTTACGATTCATACGTAACACTCAATACGATAAACATCAAGCGCGAAACACGCGAATTGTTTTTTTTTATTCTTTTTCGAGTCAAATCAATCGCGCGTGTATACGCCCCTATACATACGCGTTCTCTGGCTTTTCGAGGCTGTCGCAACTTACCGGCGACTGATAAGTAATAATCAGCGATGAGTTTGAGCGTCTCGTCGTTCCTTCTATGACTCAGCGCAATTAATCGCTGAAAAGTTCTTTTTTTTTAGCCTTCGCGCGGGAGACGTCAGCTGGCTTATTATTTAACTTGCTAGACGTGATAGCGATCGTTTTTAAAAAGTGTTTCCGATAATCGGGGAATTATCTCGGAGATGCTTTTTATTTTTATTGATGCAATTGAATCGGCTGAAAATCAATCAGCGGATTGTCAACTTATCGCAGATAAAAAAATGGTGATGCTCGGTATACGTATGAGGAGGAACATTGAACTGGCAAGCCAGAACACAGTATTTTAAAATTGTTTTTTTTTTTTTTTTTAAAGCGTCCCTAGCAGAAATGATTTCCTTTTAATGGTTAGTTAATATCTAGTAAAAATAGATTCAATGCTGTTTCTTAACCTCTAGCTATTTTAAATGGGTAAATTTCAACCAGGGCTCCTACTTTATTATCAAATTAACCTTAAAATACTTTTCATAACATATTGACCATTTTTCAAACTAAATATAGAGAATATCTATTCGTCAGGCTCAGATCTTAGCTTGTCGCCACAGCGTCTAGATACTAAACTGCACTCTCAAGTCTCTCTTGAGCAGCTCTGAAAAAGAAACCCCCTTTTACGAGCTCGTCGCGTCACCGGATAAAAACGAAAAATACCTACAGATGCCAGCGCAGCGCTAAATCGACATTGTCGCGGGCAGCTCCGATTTCTTTGATAAAAAAAAGCGCCAGCGTGCGCGCTCGCGAGAAAAAAGCCGCACTTAGGTATCTTATCGGCTCCATGTGCGGTTATACATATAAAAGTATGCGTGTGCGTAAGTCCGTGCGTTCACACAACGGTGACCGGAAGTCCACAATATTTACGCAGACACATTTTCGCCTCATTTTTCTCTCTCTCCCTTCCTTCTTTCTCTACTCTCGGCGAAAAGTGTAGCCGAGAGGAACCGAGATTAGATCTCGCTCCACGAGGCGAATAAACGTCGTTATCGCGCAGAATGAGGAAATTCCTCGTTATGCTGTGTACATACGGCACGTGTGTATGCGCCGAGAGTGTGTATGGTTGTTTGCGTGCGTGCGTGAGCATATGTGAATGAGAGTATGCGTGCGGCTGCGCGCACTTGTGTAATCGGCCAGCGACAAGCGGATTTCGCTTTCTGCTTTTCTTTGGCCTTTTTCGAGGGAGAAAAAAGGAGTCAGAATGCTTGTTACCTTCTCGGAGTTGCACTGCCAGTCGTGCTTGGAATTTTACGTTGACGTACTTTTGTTTTGGTGATGAGTTGATGGGGTCGTGGTGTTTTGTAAAGTATATTTTGTGGTTGATTCGTTGACGGTTTTGAAATATTTTAGTGTCATATAAAAATGACGGAGGTAGTAGTTGTATGTTTGATTGAAACTAATAATGTTTTCAAAAATTATGCAGATATGCAAAAACTATTTCCAGTTTTTTTCTACTGATTTTAAATTGTTTCTTATAATACCTCCAAAACAAGCCGACATCCAGATGATAAATTTCAATCCACCAGTACTAGAACAGACATCGTCTCAAAGTTATACACGGTTATTTATCAATAACCCATCTACATTCACAATCTCATCCACATCGGCTCGCAATTTTCCAACCAGTCAACTTAGAAGATTAATTAGCCAGCGAAAAATTCTCGAGATAATAAGTCTCGCACAATCAAGCCATGAGAGAGAGCGAAACAGGTATACATGCCTATACCAAAGTCAGGCCACTAAAAACGCGGCAGGCGCGCGTGCGTAACTTGTTTCGGCGAAGCGACACGTGTTACGCCGTATATATTGTCACAAAGCTGCCTGTCTTATCTCCGCGTCGCGCGCTTCCATATAGATCGTTCGTCGGATCTTTGATTTACTCGGCTGATTAGATGCGCACGTAAATGGTTTCTCACAGACGAGCCGCGCTTGTCGAGGCAGGCTTATTTTCGCGAGTTCAGCGGCGCTAATTATCGGAGAGCCGCGGTTATTGTGTAATCGCTTGGGCAAACAGGTTTGAAGTAGACGAAGTGGAATTCTTGATCGGTGCGCTGGTGAAGCTGAGCCGTTCTTCTTTGAGAATTAGGAGGGAGGTTGAGATTTTTAAATTTTCAGTTTTTACAAGAAAAAAAGAATAATTGGGTTAAGAAATTTTTGATTTCCGGAGTAGTACCGATTTTACAAATTTTAAAATTTTTAATTGGTAATGCACCTTTACGTTAATTTTAAGATGATACTAGTAATTTAATTTAATTTAGGTGAATTTTTTATTTAATTTAATATAAATGTATGAAAATTAAATCAGAAAAATTAAAGTGAATCTATACATCAAAATTTGTTAATTTAGATTTTAATGGGACAGGTCTAAAGTGTGAAAAATTTATATAATAAAATTAATTTTTTCACATTTGCCTTTGTTCCCTTTTCTTTAGTGTGTATACCAAAAATTACATACAATTCCTCTACTGATCTTTGAATAGATGCTCGAAAATTATAAAAAGCGCTTTTATTTCATGGCAGAATATTTTTAGTAAATTTTATTGTAAAATATAGTTATATTTTTGTATTTTGTGAGCATACATTTTTCCTAATTAAATTGCATCGTCGACAATGTTATACCTATTTTTATTATTCTATTTTTAATTTTGAAAAATAAATCTTGTCTCTGTTGTTTTTGACTAGGAAAAGCACATGACAATGACGGGATATTTTTTTCAAATCAAAAATTGGATGAAAATATTTATTTATCTTAATTATTAGTAAATCTATTTTCCCTGGGTACCGACTTCAAATTCAGATAGTACAATGCTCAAAAATAGAATTAGTTCAAATATCTTTTTATTTTTCCAATTCCAAATAAAACGGTTATACGAAAATTACAAAACCAAATTTTTTTAATAGCTCACATCTATACCCATTCCCCAAAAAATTAAGAACACCATTCGTCATCCTCAATATTAAGCATTCCATTCAGGCTGAGTACTATCGTGAAATACGTGTCCGCGATAGAGTTATGAAAAATAAATTTAAAAGAGATGTGATCGTTCGGAAAATACGATGAGCGTCGGCCGAGAAGCGTCTCTCTTGAATTTGCATGAATCTTGCATGATCGAGCAAGCCGAGGCTAAAGCGTGAGAAAAATATATATACGCGCACACGCGGGAATTCGTATTCAAGGCAGCTCGAGCCTGCATATCAGATAAAACGAGAGTCGAGAGTACAGCGATTCTCGATTTCTGCGGAGGAAATTTGGCATTTTGTACCGTAGGGTAAGGAGCGAAGAAATTTCTGGGATATTGAAAAGATCTTTGCTTTCTGATTAATAACGAAAAATAATTGATTTTCAAAGTAATAATTTTATGTTTATGGATTTTGATCTGATTCCTTCAAGTTTTATTGGGGCTGCTAAAAACGTATCATTTAATTTACAAAAATAAGATTTGATAAAATTCAAGAGGACAAGAAGCATCATTCATCATGAAATTCTTAAGAAAATAACACCCAACAATCAAAGTTTTAAAAATAATCAACAAACAAACCAAGAAAATCAAACTCCAAAAACTAGAAACACGTATACCTCACCCTAACCTCAAACTGACGCATCCAAGTACCCATAAGGACGCGCGTTCGAGTCCGCTTGAGATTCGCGAGGCCACGCTTGAGATTACGCCGTGAGTATGATATTCGGTCAGGTTACGTGACCGCGATGGAAAAAGGCAGCCGCGAGCCCTGCGCGGTGTCCTCGAGAAAATGGCGGAAGAGAGGAGCTCGGAATGGGAGAATGAGAAAAGGATGAGCGCAAATGTAAACGCGCCGGAGCGGCTCTGGGAATCAACGCGCTGGTTTTGCTTCGCGTTACGCGGACGTGTGCAAATTGCCGCGAGAGATAAAGAGCTGGCAAACGCCGAGCGGCGCGTGCGCGGCCTCTTCAAGTTCGAGTAGTCCGCTTTGTGTGTGTGTGTGTATGTTAAAGGGGATGGTGGGATGGTTTGCAGAGTTGGTTTAAATTTTGAAAAGGTTTGAGTTTAGTGTATTAGAATTTGGGTGAAGTTTTAGTGCTTTAGATTTTGCGAGAAAAATTGTACATACAAGTTTCAAGATTTTACGATTTTTATGCGATTTTGAGAATTAATAAAATTTTAATTAACAAACTAATGTTAAAGAATTTATTTTTAAAATTAAAATTTTTTTTATTAAATGATATAATTTATGAACGTAAATAAATGTTTTAAAGTCTGCAAAGGAAATATAAATCAAACGATACTTGTCCGAACACACCTGGCTTTTTTTACTTGCTCGTTATCTCGTGATTACTTCGAAAAAAAATACATGCATCATTAAGTTTTCCAACATTTCATTAAAAAAACACATAAAAGGATAAACTAATGAGATTTTATTTACATTAATAATCAATCTATCTTATCAAATAAAAAAAAAAAATATTCGAATTATCAAAATCACACTTTCCAGAGAGCCGCTCCCTCGAAATCCCGAGACATCTCCGCGCACGAACGAGGCATCGCGTTCGATCGCGCGCACGTAAGTTGCTTGGTCATATAACGGCGCCGACTGACAATTATTACACTCTTGCGCGCGTTTCAAGTCTACACGCGGCGTGCGCGAGAGAGAAAAAAAAAGCGAGGAGAAAGAGCCGAGGGACTATACAGACAGCGAGCAAACGAGTCGTTTACTTTGGCTTGCGTGCTGCGCTCTCCAAGTTTGGAATAATCAGAGTCGTTAGATGCTTTCGCTCTCGAGTGTGTGTACGATGTAAGTGTACGTGCGAGTTGCCTTTTTTTCTTGCGCTGCTTATCAAAAAGAGCCGAGGTAGTGCCTCTAGGCGCTTTCGTGCCGTGTAGCTCTTTCTCTCTTCGATTGTGGATGTTTCGTTCTTTTTGAGATGGGTCGATATGCCGGGGAAAATGTGAAATTGTTTTCGAATATCTGAGCAGAATTGTTTATTTATTATTACTGGTTTGCCTCTAGAAATGTCTATTAACGTTCGATAAATTATAAATGAAACAAAGATATCAATCTGTATCAGCTGACTCGAACGCAGCACCGTCACGTTATTCCACACCTATATCTTTCCCGTATAATACGCTTATAATAAAGAAGGCTAGTGACCTTACACAGTAAACGACATATTTAATGCTCAATTTTATTTCACAAGCCGCCTAGAGCCCAGTCATACCTACAGGCCGTGCGTTCGAATATGTACAGGCAAACGCGCTATAGACAGACGGAAAAGCACGTACGTACCTACGTATATAGCCTACTCACGTGGACGCGCGCACAATGGAAAATCCAAGAGAGAGAGAGAGAGAAGAGCAGCGCGCATCGTGAAAAAGGCTTGTGTAACGCGCCTCGCCTTTTACATAAATTAACACCGCGCCGAACACCGACAATCGCGCTCACCGCAAGCCAGACCTTCTTCAAAGAGCAGCACAATGGGACGTGCGTTTTTTTCTTCTTTTTCTCGCGAATTATCTTGTGCTGTACAATAGCGCTCGTTAGATGCAACGCGCGCTAGAAAAGTGGCCGGTTGCGGGTCGCGGGTTCGAGTCTCGTTCACCGATGCGTGTCGACGAACCTTTTTTGGGGACGGGTCTATTAGGGGGGGTTTGTGTACGCGAGATTTGAAGGTTAATGTTAGTTATTTGCGGTTTGGATAGAGAATTTGGGAGATGTTTGAGATTTCCTTTTTTTAGGGAGTATGTTTCGGATGATTATGTGAATAGACATATGTTAGTATGTTAATATTACATAGAGTATGTACATAGTAATTTTATAGCTTATTAAAAAGGCATATTTAGGTCGAATGAAACATATACGCAGGAAAAGTTGTATTTGCGGGCAGTAAATTTAAATTTGAATAAAAAAATCTCATAATCGCATATAAATAAAGCAATTTATATATTTCTCTGGACGTATATAGAAGATATAGGTATATAGAAGGCTGTAACATTGAAAGCGTAGCTGCAGCACGTAATACTAAAAATATACAGTATGTGCTAGTACTTAATTAAATTCAAATATCACATCGAATAAGATTTTACATTTTACAGATAGTATCACAGTATTCATAGAAATACCTATTTTATTTACTTCACCGAGTAACGCTAAAAGTTCGTTAATTTCAAATATTTAGAATCAAATTAAACAGGCATTTTTGATACATTACGTAATAAATAAATTCGTGATAATTTCGAAATCTTTCATAATACAAACATTCGCGAACATTTATCTCCGAAACACATCAAAATAAATATTTACTTCCAAAGCTAAATTAACTCCCCAGAGGTCCAACATTCCGTACCCGCAACGACACTAAATACAACAATAATCACCGCACAATACGACCCTAACCAATAACTTCTCTCACACCCACACGAACGCACCCATGAAAACATCATTCCAAACGCATCAACGTCAAGCACGCGCCTGCGCACAGCCTCGCGCGCAAAATAAAGAGAATCAAATCAGCGCTGTGGACAGGTGCGTTCGCATACATAGAAACAGACACACACACACATACGCACAGAAACTAGCAGTCCCCCATTGCCTTACGGGCACACTCGGCTCTCTCGCTCTACACTCGGCAACATTACGAAAGTAAGCGGATTTAGAAAGTGTAAGCGAACGGGTGAACGGCTGTGTGTCCCTTCGATGGGGCTTTCCTCTCCTCTGCTGCGCGCGAGCGCGACAATGAGCATATAGGCGCCGAGGCCGAATGAAAGGCGAAAAGAAACGCGCGCGCAGCAGCAGCAGCGAGGCTCGAGCGACTCTAGAATTAACCTACATTTTTTTCGAGCGCGGCCGCAGCGGCTCTCGCGTTACGATCGAGCGCACGCGCGAGCTAAGCGTATTATGAGTAGAGAGCGAGCGTTGATCGTTTTTCTAAAGTCGAGCGCCCGTTAGGTTTCGACATTTTTTTTTTATTCGGCTGGAGCGCGCCATGGTGAGGTCGGAAGAGACGTGAGGCAAGAGTTTTGGTTTCTCGTGGAATTGCTGTTGGAATTTTGTTGGTAATGATAGCGTTTGTTGATGAAATTTATGAAACGTACTTTTTTTAAGAAATTCAATGGTTTTTAATCGAATTTTGAACATTATAAATTTGTTGTAAAAATTCGTTAAAAACTTGTTAATAATTTAGTTTATAAAATTTGAAATTTTATTTTTCTTTCGAGTCATTCACCGTACTTGATGTGTGAAAATTAAAAACTTTATAAGTAATGCATAATGTAACGTTGAAGAACAAGTTAAAATGAAAATATTTGAATTATAAACACCAAACAGAAAAACATGCTTTTCAAAAATTTAACATACATTTTTTTAAAAAAATGAAAAGATTTTCAATAATAAGTTAAACTTTGAAATATGAAAATATAAATAATATTAAAAAGATGCTTAACAATGCACATAGAAAAAACGCTTTTTTCAAAAAACTTGAAACGAAGAAACAGCAGTATTTTAAAAAACGTACAACATAGAAAACAAAAATGTGTCCTTATAATTAACAACAGATCGAAAAAAAGTGTGGTGTATTTCGGGTTAAAGTCGCATAGAGTAGACTGGTCAGAAATCTCGCTGCAGTGTCTCCCGTGTACCCAGAGCCTCGCTTAGTCTTCGAAGAAACTAAAAATTTCTCTCAGAACGGCGTAAGGGCGCACGATTTTCACTGCTGAGTCTGCCGTTTTTACACGACTTTTACCCTACCGTAAATCTCCTCCCTCCACCTTCCAAAAA
Source organism: Eupelmus urozonus (assembly GCA_900480035.1). Taxonomy (NCBI): domain Eukaryota; kingdom Metazoa; phylum Arthropoda; class Insecta; order Hymenoptera; family Eupelmidae; genus Eupelmus; species Eupelmus urozonus. Next base: position 48,216 of record UELX01000181.1, on the reverse strand, counting down.
ATATCTTCAAAAATCATCTATGCAGGCCTTCGTCGACAATCTCGCCGAGCCAATAGGAGAGAGAAAAAGACTGACTGTCCTCAAACGGGAAAACACCTAGCCAAGCCAGTTTCTCACCCCCACTGACCCAACGACCAAATAATCTTCTCTCCTCGAAGAACTCGGCATTAGGATGAGAAAAAAAATCCAGCCAGCTGCTCGCGGCACAGAGGCGCGACACGTCGTCTCGTAATAAAACGCGATCACACACTGAGCGCGCGCGGCGTTGGCGCGCCAGCGAGGCACTGAGCGCGCGCAGCGCACGATCGGGTCACGTGATGGTTGCGTCACAGTTGCCCCACACCGAGATAGCTGGCTGCGCGCGCGCTGGCAGCCATCTTGGAAACCCAGAGAGCGAGCGAGAAAGAGCACACTTCCGTTTCTGTCCTTTTTTCTCTCTCTCTCTCTCTCCTTTCTTCTCGCTTTCCTTTGTCCGACGATTACGCGCTAGCTCAGCGCGGGCTTTTCCTTTTTTCTCTTCTATCCAGCTGTGGTGAGACACTTGTGTATCTAGTCTTCGGTGTTGATTCTTCTTTTTTTTTTTTTGGATGATTCGAATTTATCGCGAGAAACCGTTAGTCCGAGCACATGTTCGATAAGCGACCGTTACGTTAAATTAACCTGCGGATTTTCGATGATTCTCGGTCGTCGCGGCGTAAATATTGAAAGGAAAATTTTATCTTGATAAACAATGACGAAACTCACGATAACCAGCGTTGAAACTCGAACAAAATCGGCTGACCCAGTTGCGCGCCGCGAGGAAATATTCAACATGGCCGTCTCACTCCGTGGCTCGACGAGAGCTGCCGTACAGTCTCGCGTATTCCGCATACGTCACGAGCGTAGAAAACGAACAAGAAAAAAAAATGAAAAAAACACGTTACGTCGCAACGTCGAAGTGCGTTGCTATCTCCGCGGCGGCACTACTACTCGCACGCGGCCTCGTGTCTTCTCTCTTTTTCCCTCGGCGACACACGTTCCATTTCCGTCTCCCCCCAAAAAACGGTTAATCCGAAAAAAAAATTAATTAAAAAAAATTCTTGCTTCTACTTTCCCGGAAAATTGCGTAAAACTCCTCGTTGTCACGAACCTCACGCGCACCGCAGTAGAACTGTAGCCTCGCACAGTACTCCGTAGTAATAGTAGCAGTAGTAGTATCAGTAGTAGCAGTAGTACTCGCAGTAGTAGAACTGGGCCAACGACGAAGACACCGAGCAAGTGAGAGAGAGAGAGCGAACGAGAGATCCCGATATATCCAGCTTAGCAGGCAGAGAGAGCGCACACAACCGACTCGAACGGCGGTCCGCGAGAAACGAGGCAGCTCTCGGGCGCGCTCGCGATCTCTCCAACACACAGAGCAGAGCGCTTCCCCTACTCTCCTGCCCCCACCACTGCGAGCCGAGCCCAGCGGGCGCACGCCATTGGCCGAGCCGGTCGCGCACGCGCGACTACCACGTTGGCACCAATGGGAGGGGCGGGCGCTCGCGAGGAGAACCGAGAGCTCGAGGTGGGGGAAGAGCTAAGGTCTGTGCGGAGAGAGAGAAGAGAGAGATAAATATGTATATACGGAGGAAGACGTGTGCACCGGGCGAGGGACACGCAACGACTGGCCTGAGCGGGCGCGGGAGCGCGCTACTTATGCCCCGCTGACCGAGTGCGCGCGCATGCACACTCGGGGGGGAAAATGTGTGCCGCCGCTGCTGCTGCTGCGCGCGCGTGGCTTTTCCGAAAAATTTTCCCCTTTTCGGACACGCCTTTTTTTTCCTCCTCGCGGCTCTGTGTATATACGGATACGCGTCTGAATGGGACTGTGCGTGAAAGGGGGGATAAGGGTCTGGCGGGAAAAGGGCGGGAGGGAGCACGCGGAGCGAGTTTAGAAAAACGAGGTTAGGAAGAGAGAGAGAGATGCGCTCTCCCACCAGTCGCACACTCGTATAGAGGCACACGCACGTGGAATACTCCCGCTAGCTTTTTGTTTCGGCCTGCATATCGTCGGCTACTCCTACGCTCTCGCGGGGCTAAAGATATATAGTCTTTGTGTGTGCTGCGCTCCGCGGCCCTATACACTAGCACGCGCGCGCGCGCGCAACCTTTGACCCATTTTTCTATCGATTTCCTTGCTCGCGCGCTCAACTAGGACACGCGAGAGAGAGAGAGAGAGAGAAAGACGGCACAAAGGCGACGCCGATTTCCGGCCCCCGGGAACACGAGGAGAACAAAGGCACCAGCCTTGGGAATGGGCGCTGAATAGAGCAGCGGCTTTTGTAGTTGAGTTTTTTTTTGGGTTGCGAGGATTTAGGGAGGAGGGAGATGGAGGGAGAAGAGAGCGGGTAAGATGGCTTTTTTTTAGGGAGTGGGACTGGTAGGTTGGTACTGCTGGAGTATTGGATTTTCCTTAAGTAGATAGGGACGGGAGGCGTCTTGTGGGGCTCAAGTAGTTAGGGGGACGGCGAGGTGGGACGAGCTGAAAAGAAAAGTTTTAACGGTAGTGCACATTTAACGTTATGGCGTTATGAGTACGAGCAGTCGTAAAATGGTTTACACACTTTTTATGAGAGCGCATGCGGCATGAGAATGTAAATGTGGAAATTTTAGATAAAGAATTTTCGGCTTATTTGAATTGACAATTTTAGATAGTGAAAATTACATGGCAATTTTATTGAAATAAATTAGTATTTTGTTTAATATATTTTTATAATTGTAAGTCTAAAAAAAATTTAATTCAGCATTCTTTTTAAAATTGTAACAAAGTTTTATGAAATTATTATTACCGCGCTAGTGCAAGTTTGAAAACTTTACTCTCACGAATAAAATTGAGGTTATTCTAACTAAAGCAAGCAGTGAAACTTTCATACTTTCAACTTTACGGAGCACATGGTCTACATCTGTTTCAGCACTCTCACTGTAATAAAACCGATTTACAATTTTTTTTCTAAAACCATGCTGGCTTAATACGTAACATTATTTTTATACATTAATAAAATTACAACTTAATTTTGATTCAAAACAATAACCATACAAATACAGAAAAATTAACTTGAATTTAAAAAAATACTCACAAAATATCTTGCTACAAAAATTCACTATAACAGTCAAAAAAAGTATACCTTCGTCCTCCAAAATTCGACACTTACTCCAAGCACACGACTAACACTAACCCATCTCCTAACACCACTCCGTAACAACCCACCCAAAACCTCTCCTAAACAAACCGAAAAAAAATTCGCCCTACTCTCAAAAATAGCTTCCTCCCCGCCCCTATACAAACTCACACTTCCATAAACCAACACTCGCTCGTCTATCAGACTTTCACACAACCGCAGAGCTGGCAAAAGCGTTGCACAAAAATTGGAAATAGCGTAGGCAGGAAGAAGCGGAGCTAGCCGAGGCACGTACACGGCCGTGTGTATATCTTGAATCGCTTTTCTTCCACTGTGCTGCGCGCGCGGCTCCCCGAGGCTAGCGCTGGCAACGTCGCACCTACTACTTCGTTTCGTCAATTTATAAAACGAACAGCCTTGCTCGCACGCGCGCGATGACTCTTCTCTCGAATTAACTTTGCTAATAACAGCTAATTTTTCTCTTTTTCCTTCGCGGAAGCCAAAGGTATACGCGAGATCGCTGATTTTTACTTTACGATCGGTGTGATTTATTTTTTAATAAAAATTACGCTCGGCTCACGGGAAATGAATGGATTGTGCTGGTCGTTAAAGTTATACGTTACGGAATAGACTTGGGCTTTATCGGGAATAAATTCGCGTTCGAGTCTGCCCGCACCAGGCTGGCCAATAAAAATTAAGTAGTAACTACCTCAATCAGCCAGACGGACGCCACCAAAATCACAGAGTGCAATCGCCGTCGCGACGTATCCTCGCGTCTAGCCGTCCTCCGTCTCCTCTTCAACGATGTCTATCCCTCTCCGTCAGTGTCCTCTCAAAAAGCACAGACCGTTCAAAAAAAAAAACCAAAACTCAAAACTCAAATAAAATCTAATCTACACGGAGCTTTCCATCTCTCTCTCTCTCTCTCACGTCCGACGCCCGCCGCGCTCGTATCTCGTGTGCTGCTGCTGGCTTCTCTGGCGCGCGCGGGGCTTCCGGGGAGTAGCGACGCGCTATCGACGTAGCTGGCTCGCTCGAGGGAAGGGAGAGAGAGAGACGAGCAGAGCAGCAGCAGCAGCAGCAGCGTCGTCCCATTTCTGGCGTTCGGGAAAGTTCGGCTATGTCCGAACGAGCGCTGAGCGCGCGCGCAGGAAATAAGTATGTAGGTCGACTCGGAGCCGCACGTGTCGTCCTTGACTCACATAGCGGCTGCTGCTGCTGCTGCTGTTCAGCGCCTGCGCGCTGCCGCATTGCCGACGAGCCCCGGAGAGGCTACATCTTTGCCTCGTTCTTTGTTCAAGCCGGAGCGAGCGGGCACATGTGCGCGCTTTTGCCTGGGGTATTAAGGGGTTTTTAAGGGGAGGGTATAGTGGGATGGTGTCTCTTTGAGGAGAGATGGGTTTTTCCGTGGATTTGGTGGACGGGGGGTGGGGAGGGGTTGGGTGCGGTGAGTGGATGCGTGGATGGAGGTGATTTGGCGGGTTATGGGTTTGGTGCTGGTTTGGTGTGGTTTTTTTGGAGGAATTTGGGTGGTTGGTATGCGGCGATTGAGGTTATGTAGGTTGTTGAGATATGGGTTTGTTTACTGGAATTCGCGAGCCGGTTTTAAAGTGTGTTTGACTTTTGTTGACATGTTTTGGTAAACAAATGGAAATCCGCCGAGCGGAATATCGCTTTTGTACGTATCGGGACTTGAAGGACGCACGTGCGTTTCGGCGAGTTTGGTCAGACACGATTTTCAGTAGAAAAAGTGCTTTTCCGCACGGACAAATTTTACACAGTGGTTTTTACGTATTATGAGCACGTAAATTTACGGATAAAGTTTATATAATATAATAAATTATATTTATTGATTTCAGTAATTTTAATTAAAAATACGTGAAATTATAAAGTAAAACAACAAAATCAATATTATATTTTAATCAAAATAAATGTTATAATGTTATATTCCCAAATAAGAAAATCTCCATATAATTCGCCAAAACATTCATAACCAATAAACACAAGCGACTTTTTAAAATCATACCACTCCCCTTATCACAGCACGTCCGCATTATCGTTATCCCTTCCCTTCCCAAATTAATTCAACGCGCCACAGATATCCACTATCTCTCAAAAATTTCAAACACATAATAACCCAATACATCAACCACCCACTACATCAGCAACTTCCACATCTCCTAACTCTCCAAGCATCATCTCTGACAAAAGAAAATTCACACCTGCCATCTAAGGCCACACATTTTTCCAATTTTCTCCCGCACGAGCCGTTAATATAATAACCGTCGCCTCGCGGGAAAAATAAAAAAAAAAATTACGCAACGCCGCCAAGGCTCTCTTCGGGATGTTGCGAGGCTACGGATTGTTAATGAAGGGTCTCCCGAGCGCGTGTGCTTTTTTGTTTCCGATCGAGCGCGCGCGCGCGTGATGCTCGTTTTTCCTAAGCGAGGTTACGAGCTGGTTTTTAAGCTTGCTTTGTAGGCTATAACGAGTTTTTCGGGCACGTATATGGAGGGTTCCGAGTGAAAATTTCGTGGAGCGCGTCACGCTTGAGAAACGCGGAATGAAAATTTTCGGTGGCGAAATCATGGGTAAATATAGTTTTTGCGGTCGTTGCGTGCGCTGTTGCGTTAGGCTGCTCTGAGACTGTGTGTGTGCATGTGTTTTCTTTTGTAGGAGTGATGCTGAAGTGTTTGGATTGTGTTATTGGAGTTTTGTTTGTTATTAATGTAGATAAAGGTTTAGTTTTGAGATTTGAAAAAAGTTTACAGCGCGTTAAATAGATTTACTGTGTTGTAATAAATTACATTAGAACACAATTTGTTTGTTAATTTTAATTTTGTTGTAAATGTATTATTAGAAAGTCTAAATTATTTTTAATAATATAAAAATTTATTTTATGAGACACCGAAACTCCACCCAGCGATAAAGGCACTATTGTCATGAATTTAACATTTTTCTAATGGCCTGACTAGCGCATATAGTAAAGATAGAAAAACATTTGCATACCTTGAATAACAGTTTGCCACATAAATTTAAAATTTTGAGCGTTTATTTTTAACAACAAAAATGAGTGACTAATGCATTCCTTTGACACGCGTTAGACGACGTTATGAATACATTTCCACACATATACATTCTCAACCACCTCCACACTTGACTAAAAAATCCACAAACACCAAAACCACCTTACCCAAAAAAAAACCCAAAAACCATATAAATCCAAAAACCACCTCTATCACAACCAAGCCAAAACCCGTCTAATCTTATCCCACTTTGAATCTCAACGGTCGCGAGCTTACTAGCCTTTAGAGCCTCGCGGAATGCCGCTCGCTCGCTGAAAAAGGAGCAAAAGAAGCCCGCGCGTCCTCGGCTCTTCCCTTTCCTGCCTCTCTCGCAGTTATCCGAAGGCTGCTGGCGCTGTATAGCGGTATATATACGCGAGCGCGCTGCGCTGCCTCGGTGACGTAACGCGGCCGGAAGTGGAAACGTCGCGGGAGAGCCCCAAGGCCCTTGCGCTTTTTGCTGCACGTGTCTCTCTCTCTCTCTCTCTCTCTCTGTGTATGGGGGGAGGTATGTATGGGAAAAGTGGTTAGACGATTGTGAGTAGTTTTACTTTCGCGGAGAGGTCGCTGTGTGTTTTGCCCGTGCGAATTGGGAATCGGTGACGTGGGAATTCGTTTTTTGCGGGGAGTGTGTGGGTGGTTATGCCATGGGTGATGGAAGGTTTTTTTTTATTAATGAGGAGGTTTGTTTTTTAGTGTGTAAGTAATGCGTTGGAGCAGAAACGTTATATTTCACGCGTGAAATTAATGTAGATACTTCAGCATCAGTCTATCGGAATAGAAAATTAAACTGGCCCTAGTCAAGGTCTAATTAGGTAGTCTAATTACTAACATAGCTGTGGTCTTTACTTACCACCTAATTAGATCCTAACAAAATTTGAATAATCACAAACCCAACCAACTGTCTCTTCCACTCAAAAACCTCTTCCATGAAAAAAAATCTCCGCATAACCACCTCGACGATCTATACATCAGCAACCTGTAATCTCTCCCTATCCAATCTCTCTCATGCGTTAATCCACTCTCTGGAAAATAAATTTCCGCCGCTGACAAAAGCATCAGCTGACGTAACCGCCCACGAATCGGAGGATCGCCTCCAACATAATTTCCACGGAACGTTCCGCGGAAATGAGATTGCTATTAACGAAACGACAGCTCTCCGAATGTATGTATATACACACGGATACATCCATATACACGTCGTCGACTTTACGCGCTAATAGAAGCGCAGTGACAGATGGAAGGACGCGGCTAGGGCGCAGTAGTAGTAGGAGAATCGCCTTGACCGTAATTTTCGATCCGGCGCGCTTTTCGCTGACGCGCCGGAAGATTGACCGTTGTGAAATGGGCCGCAGGCAGGCTTTATTGCCGAGGAGAGTGGATTCATGGCTGGATATACGCAAGGTGTGAAGGTTGAACCGATTCTTTGTTTTTCCGAGCTGTGTGTAAGATTAATTCAATTTTTCTTGAGGTACTGTGGATTGCGGAGTTGCCGGTGTGACGATGTTTGATTTTCTTTCATAATGATTATAGTGATTTATTTGTGTGTTTCAAAAACTTCTAATTTTCAACTCCTGTTTATAGATACTCTAAAAGATTTTAATTTATCAAAAACCTTTAGATGTATGATATTGGGCTCCAAGAAAACTTAAATTGTTTAAAGTCCCAAATAAATTTAAAACAGACAATTTTTAAAAAATACTAGTTTTTACCAAGAGCGACGATATGCAGTAGGCGAACGTTTTTCTTTGAACAAAAAACTTCTTACAGCTCTTACAATGTTTACTCCGTGTTGCAAGCCTGACTTTGGTTTATACCTACCCACAAACGCGCGCAAGCAGCTCTATATTTGCTTTTAGCTTCACGTTGACTTCAAAGTTCCGCGGGTTTTTCCGTCGCGCCGGTTTTTCTCTCGCTCATGTGACGAGCGACGCGGAATTTACTCGCTCGACGTTCCGCCAGGCCGGCTTCACGACAAAGAGCCGACGTTTGTTTTATACGGCTGTTTGTTTTCTTTTGTTAGAATGCTTTTTTTATTGAGATTAAGCACGCGAGCTTTTTTTTTCGTTAAACTAAAATATTGGCTTTAGCTGTGCCTGAAATTTATGTTGTTTGATTATTAGAAGAAAACAGATAAATTTTAAACAATGCATAATTCTTCCATAACGTAGAATACACAAAATCACTACAGTCCCTCTAAACAATCTCAAAATCAACTCGAAGCTAATTTTCAAACCAATCGCCGTATCTGTACTCGCCAAGGCAAAGAGCCGCTTCGCTACTTAACCTCGGCTCTAATGCGCTCTCTTCATCTAACCTCCACGTATATATAAGTATATAAGCTGCGTGCGTCTGCCGAGCGTCGCGACGTCGTTGGCTTTTTTATTTATAAAAATAATTCGCCGTCAATGGGTTGTACGCGCTCAATAATTCACCGCTCCGAACGTTCAGTTCGATCGTCTCGCCGTTCTTTCTTTTACTCTGAAATTATACTCTAGAGGTACTGACTACGGTTAAAAATAAAGACTATGCTTTTGTGTGTATATCGCGAATCGGAGTTGCGGTACATGAACGGTTGATTGAGAGAGTATTTTCTTTTATTGAGAAAAAAATGAATATTAGTTAGGTTTGATTGGATAATAAAGTTATTTCAAGTATCGTATAGTGTTTTTCGATTTGAAAGTATGAGACGCGTACGATTGATTATTAAATTAACAAACAAAGGCATAAAAATTATTACCTTGAAACTCCTCTACATCACAACGCCAGCAAACAAATCAAGAAAACCCTAATAAAAACCATACAACCAACCTTCCCTAAAAATCGAAAAAAAAACCCAAAAAAAATTCTCCAAAAAGAAACATAAGGCCTAGCGCAGATTAATACAACTAGCGGTCGTATTATATAGCATTGTCGGAGCGCGCGCGCGCGATTGCCCCAATCAGCGCGCTGGTTAAGATAAGCTCGTTATCTGCGCCCGCTAGCCGTAGGCGCGCTAGGAGCTTTACGCAACCGGCCGCGAGCTCGTGCGTATATATACGCTCTTATGCTTGCTTTTCGTTAAAAACGAGCGGTTTTGAATAAAAGATCTTTGCTTTCGTTCTGCGCGGGACGTACATAATGAAAACTGTATAAAACTATATTCCATTGTATCAACCTGAGCACTTATGTTTTGAATGATGATCGGGAATGTCGTGTAACGCCGGCTTGTAATAAATAAAGCAATAGTCACGGTATCGCTTGATAATCAGCCAGCGAAGCCGACAATAATTCCTAGATAAAACTACACGACGAAATCAAGATACATAGCGAGGCTTCCAGAAAAAACGGCATTATCCGTCAGATTATCGAGCCGCCGGGAGAGGAGCGTGTAATTTTTCCTCTGACATCTAATGGCTGTTACGAAACTCGCGGGGAAAAAAAAGGAGAGAGAAAAAAACTCGACTCGCGAGTCGCGCTCGGTATTTTCCATTCTCCTATTAGAAACGAGCGCGCGATAGCGCAAGTACACTCTTAAAAGTGCGCCGAGGCACTCGAGTTCCGAATTTTTTTCCTTTCACGGTATGGATATGCAGACTTGATAATCGGATTCCGTGTGTCAAGTTGGAAATCACGAGTTCGATTTGGAAAGCTCGATTTCTGGGGAGGAGAGGAAAATGAGTGTGTCGACATTACACCGACCTCTGCATGAGAATGAGCGTGGAGCGATATAGAAATTTCTGACAGTTGGGGGTAAAAAACGCGCGCGATCGGTATTTTTTAAGTGTTTTTCATGCTTGGAAGTTGGTAGGATTCGTGCATAATTGAGGCGAGTTTTTTTTTTATTTGTGATAGCGAGAAGAATCTGCGTTTAAACTATGCTGATGAAATGCTTTATTGCCTCAACGGTGTTGTGTAAAAATTACTCGTGTTTAACGAGAGTAGATTTATTAGAAAATCATAAATCTTACAGTGTTGATTCATGCTTACCGAGAGCAGTATTTCATAGGCAATATTTCGAAACACTCTACTCTTGAAAATCCTAGCTTTGTGTAATATGTGTAAGTACTCTGTTTACACTTTAAGAAAAGCAGAGTTCAATATTAATATTAACGAAATTGTGAAAAAAAATATCAAAACGAAACGGTATTTACTAAGCTTTCCTCGACACCCACCAAAACCACGATTTCAACAAGTTATTCTAAAATCAATTTCCCAACACCGCTACAACTAAATCAATCACCTAAAAATAAAATCGCGTCCTCCATTGTCACACGCGAAAATGCCATGACAAAAAAACCAATGAACAAGAGTCGAGTAATTTCCAGGCAGTTAAAGTCGCAGTTCTTACGTAAGCCGCGTGACTTTGAGGCGAGCCAGCGCGCATCGCGATATATGCAGCAACGTCCGTTTGAAAAAAAATTCGCGCTTACCTTCCATCAGACGTACGCATCAGCGGGAGCGCAATGTAACTACTATCACGCCTTTCTCTTCGATCTTGGTGTCATCTTCGGTGTTGGCTAATTCTGGCCGCGTCTTTTCAAGGAGTGCGCGAGGCAAAAGTATCGGTTAATCGAACCCTTTTTAAATTTTCGAATACTTCAAACCATAAAACAGTTACAAATCGATCGTCAACTAACTACTTACGCCAAATTTCAACGTAACCTCAAATAAAACCAACGCAATAACCCAGCGCAACCGACACCCGACAACCGCATCACAATTAAAAAAATCGCTCCGAAAGGTGTATCCACCCCTTAAATTCCCCATCTACCGGTAATCTCGTCCTTACATACCATTCCTCCTCGCACCATGGGCTGCTCCTCGATCCTCGGGGTCCTCGGCATCCAGCTCCTCGGTCCTCCCGCGGCGGCAGAACCGTTCCACTAAGTAACCGAGTCATAACTGGCCGAGAGAGAGAGAGAGCTGCGCCGCGCGGCGCTACTGCATGCGGCGCTTTCCGCGTATATACGGTATATTGTGCGGCACACTGGTGCGCGCGCGCTGGCCTCGCGCTATATAGCCGCGCGGGCTCGCGGCAGAGCGAGCGAGAGAGATGTGCGCTGTATATTCGCACGGCGGAGCGAGAGCAACGGTTCTGCGCAATCGCTCCGGCTCGACGCCTCTTCTCACTGTGCAGGCTTCTTCCTTCTCTTTCTCGCTTCTTCTAGCCGAGAAACGGGCACGTGAGTAGGGTTAGGATGGTGTGCGGGATGTGAGAGAGTGTAGATGTCGCCTGGAAAAGGAGCGAGGAGAAGAGGGGTGAGAGGATTTTTTGGAGAAGGGGTGCACTTTGGCTGATTGCGAAGAGGGTGTGGTAAGGGGGGGGGGGGAGTTTTCTTGGAGATTGATGAGGACGATGGATTTTGTGATATTTGTATAATTTATTGTTATGTGTGGATAGTTGAAATTTGTGGAATTGTTCTTTTATTTTGCATTGTGTGTATTATGGGGTTACGTGGTAAGAAGTTAAATTTTAGCTCATTAGAGTATTATATGCAGGGCTTATTAGTAACAATTAAATATATGGCTGCAATTTAATTTTATTAACGGATGCATCTCATAAAAATTTTAATACTTTATCATTATGTATAAGTGGGTATTACAAACGTGAATAGAAAACTTTGATTGTAATCTTTTTTGTATTACACCGTTAGAAACATAATTCTATGGTTCGTAATTTATTTGAATAAAAAGTCCTATTTTAAAAAATTCACAGCAGTCATATTTTGAATTAAAGTTAGATCTTTATTAATGTCTTAAATTAAACGTAGTTTCTTGCTTTTTCATTTAATGGCCTTCTGTTCTTGTATTAAGTATGAATAAGAATCCACGGTCATTAAAAAAATTAAAGATTCATTCATTCACCAGATGATATATCTTCATATTAAAGACAGTTTTTAAGCAAAAGAATTGTACAGATAGAATATTTAAATAATTCAATTTATTGATTTTATAGAAAACTGTGTACTAGTCTTGGAAAATCAATAGAAGTCAACGACTATAACTTAACTGGTATAGATTGAAGATACGGAATAGATGTACCTATTCAAATGTCTATAGATAAAGCCGTTTATTTAGCAGATATTATCTCTACAAGTGTTTAAATAGCTGAACCATATGTAGGAAAACTATTTGTGTCATGCTGCGCAAATGAAAATAACTCGCTATCAATAAAAATGACCTAGAGAAACTAAATACAAAATATATAAGTATACTCATTACGATTATAAAAATACTCACCTATATAAGTACTTTTGAATTTATTGGTTTTTATTTTTTTTATTGCGTTTAAAACACTTGCTTTTTCCGCTATGCAGTTATGTTGTCACTACAAATGTTTTTAAATAAAAAATAATAAAATAGTTTTAGAATGTACTTATCTGTATTGCGATGCTATCACGCTCCTTGATTGAATAAAAGTTGTTTTTTTATATTTTTTAACGTTAATTTAATTATTTAGAAAACACTAAACGCCATTTTAATTAGTTTAATTAAATTACAAAAAAAAAGATTGATTTAATTATAAATATTTCAATTCAAATCTCAACTTTCTTCCTCTTTAATTCCACTTCATTATTATTTAATATCGCCAACATATAAATACTCTCGTACAGCGTATCCAAATACCTTCAGCAACTGTACGTATGTACTTATATGCACATATACATTTGCAGGCATTACACGGAGCCGCAAAAGCGCCCATAAAGCTTCTCCATGGCGGGTACGCGCGGGAATGCGCCATTATATGCTCGGAAAATCGTCGCAGCCTCGTGAATTTCGTTATATTGTCGGAACGTTTAAAGCGCCGGCCGTTTCCCTATTGAGACTTCTTAGGAAGAACGATGTCAAGGACCATTTTCAGTTAGCGTGGAGAATTCGAGGCTATGATATTTTTTGGTTATTTTCTGTATGAATGAATTGTCGAGAAAGTTTTTTTTAAATTAATGGATGGTGGAAGAAATTTCACCACTCAAATATAAATTCTGTATAAAATAATGGCTATTTTTTCGACATTTTTTAAGTTAATTGGCCATTAAATGGCTATTAAATAAAATCATTTCTATAAGAAATTTTCATCATTTTATTTTATCAGTTTACCAGATCAACGAAGTAATGAAATTTCTATTTATACATTCAATCATGCGCACTTCAAAACTTTTCTAAAACATCAAATACAATAAATAACCATGTTATCCTAACAATACTACTCTACCAAAACTAAAATACAGTTACGTCCTATACATATTCCTCACACCGCGCACCATTCTGTCGTATATACACGTTAAAGGGTTTTCAAGAAAAAAAGGCCCATTCGGCCCACGATCTATTAACAGTATTTTATTTTTATGGAGCGGCCTTTTACATTGTACATCGCGCCAGACTGCGATATATATAGGCGGATCGACGTTGCGTGGCTGGACAAAGAAAGGCTTGGTACGTCCATCGCGTGTTGTATCTCGCCTTTTTTCCCCCCTGAGATTTATTCGAGTAGGGTGCTCAAATATTTACCGACATGTAAACGCGCGAGTTTCGTCGGTAACTGCAGTGGTATGACTACTGGCTGAGGACTGCGAGTATACTAGGATAGATTAGGTTATGTGTGTACGTGAGTGAGAGCGACAAACGTTTTATTATTTAACGCATAGGGGAAACTCGATATTCCTTTTATTGTTGTGTAAAGGTACTTTACGCTCCGAAAAGGTTCATTTCCTGCTTTGGTATTATGCGAAGATGATTTATGTGGATACGTATAGCTTTAATTTCTATGTGATGGTCGGGGTACCTAAGTGAAATACTTCGAGTCTTTTGGAAATTAAATTTTCACAACAGTTACTTTACCTTGAAAACTAGGCGAGGTTTTGAACAAATCGAAATTTAAGTTCAAAGTTTGAATAATGTGGAAAGACTTTCAAATTAGCACTCTGCAGACAATCTTCATTCCATTAATTACTTAATACTTCTAACTAAAGACTACTTTAAAAGACTTGTTCATACTAAAAGCGGAACTGCAAAGTGGCTAATCAGAGTGCAGAATTAGCAAAAATTTTTCTTTTCAACATCAGATGCAAAGCTTACATCACATCATCTTTCATGGTCAACTGTCTGGACGAGAATGAAACATTAAATTTTCTTTATAGTATCAAATTTCTGTACATTCTAGAGAGAATAATTTACAACAACATTACACTCTGGCTACTTTACAACGATTTTCATCTTATAAAACTATAAAATCAAACCACAAAAACTCACACCCACCATAACCCACCCAAAACCCAAAGAACCATCCTTTTCCAACTTCCACACCATCAGCCTCCAAAAAACACTATCTCCTACTACTATCCAACCAACTAAAAGATCCCATCCCCTATAAACCAGAATAATTTCCCGCACCGATGCTGCGTCCTTTGAGTCCACGACCTGTCGCTGAGGGCGCGCGCTCGAAGCCTCGCAATTACCAAGGACGAGAACGCGCAGCTCTCTCTCTCTCTCTCTCTCTCTCTCTCTTCGAGCGGCGCGCAATGAATTTGCAAATCGGCTCTCGCCACATATATATATGCGCAGCCCGCCATTGTGTCAAGTTCAGGGCCAGAAACCAGTCTGACTCACCGGGCATTATACATCCTCGTCTTTCTTCTCTCCTCCTTTTCTTTCCCTTCTTTTTTTTTTTTACTTCTTCTCTTTTCTTTCTTTTCGTCGTCGACGTCGTTATGTACGCGAGACGGGTCCGTGCGTCGCTGCAACGTTGGATTCTTCTTCTGCTTTTTTTTTTAATTTTGGGAGGGGGGCTGGCCGTGTTTCGGGCTGTGCCTCCCCTTTTCTCGCGCGACGATTTCGTGTATGTTGCGAGAGCGCATGTGGATCGGCTGCGGCTTTTGCGCGTGGACGATGCTTTCGGGTTTGGGTTCGAGAAGCTGCTGTGGCGAGTTTTCGTGATGGTTTTGGGAGAGTTTTAGATTGGATGATTGGATGGAGATGGGTGGGATAGTTTTTTTTTTGAGGATCGAGGAGTGATGGTTTGGTGAATTTTGGAGCTGTAGATTTTTTAAGAGAATGTGTCCGATTTTTCTAATCGAGAAAGATTTTTATTTTTATTAAAAACAGGTTTTATTATATATTGTCAATTTCATTTAAAAAAAAATAAAGAGCGCGGATCACAACATTTCTTAATACATTTATCTCAAGTCTAAAATTAGCAAACAAATAGTACAATCACTTTCATTTAATCTATCAACAGATCAAAACACATTACATGAAAACACTTCGATCTTTGCATACCACAAAGCACAGCAACTATTTTTAGCCTGCACTCATTGCCAGTATCTAAAAACTCTCAATAATCAAACTTGAATATTCATCAACACTCCTATTTTCCAGCAACGACCTCACACGGCGAACCTAATTCCCCATTCATTTTTAACGTGAGCTAATTATTACCCCCCGACGATTGCATTAATATCAATGACACTGGTAATTAAGCGCGCTCGCTAAAAATTACCTAGCCGCCGACCTAACGCCTCGTTCATCTCTTCATGCGACCTAATTTTTTTTCCTTAGCTCGACAGCCGCTCGCTCACTGAAAACGTACGTCTTTGCGGCGCTGCACCGCGCGCGCGCGCAAAAAAAAAGAAAAATTATAATTATACCCGTTTTCTATTTATACACCAATTTTATGAATTATTTATGCCGGGCGTTACGTTGTTGCAAACGAGCCTCAATTACCATGCATTAGCTCGGCAAGAGAAAAAGTACACAGACGAGCCGTTCGCTTTATTATTGAACATATCTATTTATTCATTTATTTGAGGCTCCATTCTCCGGCGTTGTGCTCGTTTGCTCTGTACTCTAAATGGCTCTGCTGGCTGCGTGCTGCTGTATGCGAAACGAATAAAGCGCGCAGTGATGCAAGTGTAACTGTCTTGCTCGAGTGTGCCGATCCCTACGCGAGTCACATGGTAATTCGAGCCACTTCGCCATATGGGCTAAACGTTATTATTTTGCTAAGTTATTCTCGTGATTCTCGTTAATGATTTTTGGCTGGGACCTAAAGTTTTATGTGGATCTGGAGGTTGGGTGGAGCGTGGGTACTTTTTGGTGATTTTCGGTTGGCAATGTTTGTTGTAAAATGATTTATACGAGTTTAAATAGGGACTAGTAGACATTTAGTACTTTATATTGTGTATCAAAAAATTAAAATTTTAACATTGCTGGATAAAAGCAATGCTATAAATCAATGCCAATCAATGATTCGAGATAATTTCGTTCTCTCAACCATACCACTCAACTACACCTGGTAAAACCCTTATCCTAAGCACTCCTAAAATCGCATCAGGAATTCCGTATCAAAAACTAGTGCCTCTACATCTTTAAACTCAATTTTTCAACGTCGAATAAAATACCGCATCTCAATATCAAAATTCCCAAAAACCCACACGTCCTTCCCCACCACCCCCGCGCCCTTAACAAGCCACACATCCCAACCCAAAAAATTCAACCTCCAAAAAAAAACTCTCATAATGCACCCCGCAGCACTCACCTACCTCGCTTCCTAAAAATTTCAAGCGCAATGCGCCGTAGAAAACCCAGCGCACGACTGCACGAGCGCGCAGCGCTAACCCAACCCCCCTTCGCCCCAAAAAAAAAACACCAACCACCCAAAAAAAAGCAAGTCGCGCGCACCACCCCTCTAAGAGTCTCCCCCAGTTATAACCGTGCCGCTCACGTACACACAGACACACACACAGAGCCTGCCTCGACAATGGGCAGCTCTCTTTCTCATTGCGCCTTGGCCCCCTCCGAGGTCGAGCCCGAATTTTCGGGGGTTGAAGCGGTAGCTAGCACGTGGCCCCCCACCACATCTCGCCCCAAATTCTCGCTCCCCTCTCGAGGGGGTCGATAACTACATGGAGCGGAGCGCGAGCTCTAACAAAGGAGAGCCGGCGCCCGCGCCCTGACGATCCGCCCTGGACGATAAGCGAAGGAGATTTTCAGAGATGGAAGATGTGTATATGCGCCTGCTTATGTGTGCTTGCGAGCGATTCATGTGTGTTGGAATATGTGCGCGTGTGTGTGTGTGTGTATGGTTTGAGATGCCGAAGAGAATGAATTGGGGGATTCGGGTAGGGAACGATGCGGTCCTACTCGGGCTGGAGAAGGAGGGTAATAGAAATTGAAGACGGGAGAGTGCAAGGAGAGGCGATTGGCTCTCTTATGGTGAAAAGGATGCTCTGTAGGCATTTTTATTTGGGTTGGGATGAATTTTGTGCTGCCTTTCTGGGATATTTTATTTCTTTGGGGATACGTGGACGATTAGGAAAATTATGTCAGAGGATACGGTAAGAAGTGGGTTATGTACAGTTGATGCGAGCTACTGAGAAAGTTAGTTTGAAAAATTACACAATTACTTTGATGATATTGCATTTGGAATGACTAGTTTTTTTGAATCATCCGCAGCATCCATTCAGAGCATTAAAAAATTTATTAAGATATATAATTATAAAGTAAAATAAAGTTTTAATGCTTTAATCATGTTTTTCTAATTTTCAGTAATAATTCATTAGAAGAGTGTTATTGACCTTTAGTTAAATATTCAAAAGTAAATATATTAAATAAATATGCAAAAATGAAATGTTATAACCTACATCTACTTTACCTTTTAAATTCTTTAAATTAATTCAAATTATCTTACTAAAATGATAAATTAAAATTAGAATATCAGATTTAATATGAATAACTATATATTCATATTAATCAAATTAAAAAACTTGCAGAATTATATATACATGAATAGATGCATCAGTCAAGCACTCATACATCTGTCAAAATACGAACTCTTCAGTTCTCTCACGTAATATACACAAAGAATGATACAGCATCAACGACATTTTTCGCCAACTCTTTGCATACTTAAAACTCAAGTATGTATGACAACATATGAAGACTTTGCACGCACAATTGTTTAAAATTGTCGAGAGATCCATCCATTGTCTCTGTCGAACATGATGTCTATTGTTTAGAAGAGTTGTATTTTTATTTTTATAAGAAATAGGAGAAACAGATCTTTTGTTACTAAAGAATGAGGGTTACGTCACTGAAGATGCAGCTGCAGATGTAGATTGTCGTATATGGCCATGCGCATAATTATTCGCGCAATTTAAATGAGCATTAATTTTTTGACTTTTTAATTACTATTAAATTACGTGATATTGTAATTTACTTACACCATGAGCGTAATAATTTGTAGGTAACAGTGGCTAGTATTATAATTTTATTTTAGATTACGAAGTACGATGCTTTTTTCTCAGACTAATTGGAATTCCGTATCTCGATCTTCACGCATATAACAATGCTTTATGGTATTGTATACAAATTTATATGTCATTGTTATTTCTTGCATTATAAGAAAAACGTAATCTGAACATTACCATAGATTCATCACTTTAACCCTTACTAAATAAAATGCAGTGTAACTTAAATCATACTAAGAAAGGAAATCGTAAAGTTTGAATATAATAATGAGCGTGCAGTTCCATGCGGCTTATATTTAAAAAATATGGTGTCACATAAAAATAGGAATGTTATGAAAGCAATATATTTTAATAGCCAGGAACCTACTCTTATAGCAAACTTTTATGTTTTATTTTTTAAAAATTCGGTTTGACGCATCACGGTTGGGTATAGAAAATTTTTCAGAAAGTCTCCAACGAATAAAATTCTATCTTTTCGTAGATTTTTCGTTCGCACCGATGATTCTGAATGCTTTATTTTCTTAATGTGGTATTATGACGTTGCGGATTACAAGCTTTGCTTAGGGTGTATCGAGTGATCCTTATTGTATACAATACAGCTTTACACGCTTACGAATCATCGGACGTTTTGTCTTCTTTTTGTTTGGTAAATGCAATCTTGTTGAATACGATGTATTAGCTATTTTTCAGAATGGCTGAGTTTATTTAGAAAATATATGTATTTTATATTAAAGTAAAAAAGCAAGGATTTTTTTATGACTATGTTTACTGCAAGGAAAGTGCATAAAAAATCAAAAATACATATGTTAATACAATTATTTTTACGCAATAACCGTATTCCAGAAAACTTTATTAGATTTTTACATCCTCGTAAGAATTAATATAATAAAATTTATTTTTACCGCAGTACATGAAATCACAATACCGTAACGCAAACAGCTCTTAAATTATTTCCATAAAACTTGCGCAACATAATATTTTATTTTACTTTTCTATCCCCTCGTACATACTTACGACCAATAAAATTTTTAATCGTACATAAAAAAAAAACCTCGATCCCCGCCTTAAAAAAAAAAAAAGAAACCTCACTCCCAAAGCCGCAATCAAAGTACACATCTCGCCCGATATCTCCATCAAACTCGCTGCCAAATAACCCGCTTATTATCAAATTTGTCACGGCCTAATAACGCATTCAACTCGGATTTCGTTTGCCCGCAGTACGTTTCCCTCTCGAAACAAAAGCAAACAACTATATATATACACTCTCGCATCTCCTCGGCTCCACGGAGACAGTGCGCGCACATATACGAAAAGGGAACGCGGAAGAAACGTGTCTGGCTTATACGATTCATAAAACTCTCCGCGCGCTCGAATCGTTAAAAAGTAAGGCTGCTTCTGCATGTGCGCGCTCTCCGCCCTCGGCTGCTAAAGCTTTTATAAATCGAGTTTCGACACGAGCTGGAATATCTGCGGAGACGAGCTAGACTCGCGGCTTTTACGTAAGAGAGGTTATAACTGTGTATTAATAATCGCCGGCTTTGAATAAGACTCGTTCCGCGTTTTTTTTTTCTTTGAGCGTGCGGCGATGGGAGAAAAAAGTCCGCGCGAAGGTAGGGAAAAAAAAGCGAGGAGGAGAGGCCAGTTGACGCTCGCACGCTAATAAGCCATTTTCTCGTTTCTCAATTACTAGCGCTGGATTTTCTCGAAGGACAGGGAGATTGCACTAACGCCTGAGTGTGTATATATGCCGATTTCCCAACGCCGCGCGGTAAGCCGGCTGATGGTGCAATGACGGCGGTGCGTTCGTGTGTGTAGATGGTTTGTTGGAGAGTCGTGTAATATGGCTTGGTACACGCCTACTTGGGAGGTTTTTTGGTTTAATTATGTGGGTTTTACGATTTTGTTGAGGAGAGGTTGAGTTTGGTTTATTTTAGGGATGATGATCGCGGGAGGTAGATTTTTAAGTTGAGTGATTGTTTGCAAAGTGGTTTGGGGAAACTTGTTTTTTTAGTGAAGGAGCTGTTTCAATGGTTTCATTGCGTAGAATCTAAAAGAGTATATAAAAATGTGTATATTATTATCGTGAAGGACGGTTCGTAATTCTTGATCACTTAGTCAATATTAATGATCTTGTAATATAAATGTTAATATAATTATTTTCTTATAGAATATTTACTTCTACCTTAAACTATATTATATTATTTCATAATTTTGGAAAAAAGTATTTTAATTAATAAACTCATGGTCACGACTCAAACCCAAAAATGATTCGCGGTATAACTTACAAAAAAATATAAATAATCACAATTATTATTAATTTCATTCCAGAACCCAACAATTTTTCCTCTAAATTTTCACAATCCCCGCTCAAGCAAGCGTCAAATTTCCCATGAAAAATGCTTCGCAAGACTGACACCTCCTCCAAATTACACCATCAGCACTCGGGCCCTCAGCTCTCATCCGCATCCATTTCGCAAGCTACCAGCGCGCTTTTCCAAGAGCGCAGCTCTTCCCTCGTAATTTTCACTGCCAACTTGGCAGAGAACTCATATAGTCGGCCCTCCGACTGCTCGCCGTCTTTTGGGAAATTTTCCGAGTAACGCACGCGCTCTAACTCGTCCCCGATTTCCTCAGAGCTGCGCGCGTCCCACGCGAGGCGTGGCGGGGCCATTTTTAGGTTAAATTAAACCGGTCCAAATACAACGGCCCTGTCGGCAATCATACGCGCGCCGTGCGCTTCTATACCTTCTATATAATATAGCACGTGAGTAAGTAACGAAAAAGAGAGAGAGGAGCTTTTATTGGGCGAGCACGTAACCTCAAAACGAGGCCAGCTCCCCCCGCGCGCAGACAAATAGACGCATGCACGCGCGAGGCTATGCGCATATAGGCTGCGCAGTGTACGCTATTTATAGGCGGCGATGGTTAGACTGCGCTCACTACTGTCTGACTGAATAGTGGGGGTTCTTTATCTCGCGGCTCATTTTTTTTTTTTTTGGGAGAGGTTTTACTTTGGGTTTGTTGGCTGGTGATTATATGGCTTTTGGTTGGAGTAGAGTTGAGGTGCTTTGGAGATGGATGTGGTGTTGTATGGGAATTTTACGGTATACGGAGAGATTTAAAAGCTACGATTTGAGTATGGATAACTGAATGGGCACGTTTTTAGTGGTATGTTCCTGTGTGTGTGTCTAGGTTTTGGTTAGGAATGTAATGACTGAGCGGCCGTTACTTACGGTGGAAACTGAGTTTATCTTTACATGGCAAGCTTTTACTGTGATAATGAATGAAGCTGGTGAAGGATGTAATTCTGTATGTTTCTAGTTTTAATTTTGGTTTGATGTATTTCTCATTGTAAGAAGGTTCAAACTTGAAGTATTGGAAAATCGGTTAAATTTTTTGCAGGTTACAAGTAATTACTGTAGAGCGCAATTCGGTTGTACAATTTTAAAGTAGATCTTGAACTTTAAATCAAGAAAAGTTTTAAAACTTATTGTCAAAGACTCTAAATAGTCTAAATTAAGAAATGCACTTTCTAAAATCATAAAGACTAACTAATTATAAAAAGTTTAAGGCATTTGACATAAGTGTGGCTTTAATAGACTATAAAAGTAACCGTAATTTTATCTCATTATATACATCAAATTTTTATTTACGGTGAATAAAGCTAAATCATACAGAGTAAATCGTTTCCCTATTAAATTTACAGTAAAAGCTCTTTCATATTTATATTCACTCTTAATGAATGTATTTATTTCTATTCATTACTCGTCGGTTTCTTGGAGATCGGAAAAACGTCTTGGCCGCAAATGGAAATTCGAGAACCGTGAAAGTTCGGGACTATTTCCTTCTTGAATTACCGGCACATCTTGATTTAATGCAGCGGCTTTATCGAGATTTTCAAGGATTCCATTGTCTTTGACCGGAATGATTCATGTTTTTTTTTTCATGTCGAGGTTTCTCACTAGCGTTTTGCAATGTACTTACATAAAACTTCATTTTTATCGTTTGTATGACCACGATGTAAAAGTGAGTTTGTAATAGTGAAATATCAAAGGTTTATAAAAGAAAACTTAGCCGAAATTCTGTAAAACGACTTATATATACCAATATTATTGATTGTATTTATAGGAACGCACTATATTATTTTACAAATGCCTGAGTGGATATAAAAGCAACAATAAAAAACATTTTAAGTTGATGAATATATCGATCTATTGGATAAATAAAAATACTATTTAAAAAATTGTTTATCTCTTATACTGCAGGGGTATTTTATAATGCGTTTATCTATACAATCGGAATATATATTGAAATCGATAATATCATTTAGCAATGATCTAATTCTTTTTTTCATAGTAATCTAATTAGTGTGTTGAAAACTATTCTTTTTTTCTTTTTCATTTAATTAAAAAATATTTATATTTTTTTTATTTTTAAATAAATAAAGACAAACGTATGTAATTACTCAAATTGAATACAAATTGGTTAAATCACTTCTAAATATGAATAGTTCATTACATTTTCTACTTTACAAACAAAATTAAAATTTATAGTAATTATAAAAAAAAAACAACTCCCAAACTTACAAAAAAGTCAATTATGCTTTAACTTTTCGCTCGAATCACGACGATGAAAAAAAGCGCAAGCTTCTTTACCACAAAAACGAAATTCCCAATCACCTCCCAAACAACACTCCATCACACATGAAAAATCATCAATCCCACGCGATTCACTCCCACTCTCCATAACAAAACCATACCAAGCACACAATTCGCCTCATACATACTCAGCAAGATCTTATCTCTATGCGTAATGCTCGCAACTGTTCTTACATACATATATGCCCTTGCGCGGGCGCAGAAAAAAAGCCGGCTCATTACACGAGAGGCAGCGCACCTCGCGGCCGATATAATTTCACTTTACGACGTCCTTATTTGTAAATCGCCGGGAAGGGAGTAGAAGGAGAAAACAACCGGTTTATACGCGCGGCGTGTATATACAGTAAAGTTTGAGCGCCTGCTCCGTTAAAAGCCGGAATAAGGAACACACGCGCGCAGGCGAGAGCGATGAGCTATCCAGTTCGATGACCCGGTGACACTTTTGTGACGGTTAGGTATAGTTCTTTTTTTTGGGTTTTAGGAAGCTTGGGGGATTGGTTTAAGGTAGTTGGGTTGATCGTAGGGCTGTAAGTGAAATTGGAAATTTAAAGGATTGGGGTATTTGTTGTTCGGATGTGGATAGATTTTTGAATATGTGCTTTCGAGTCTGTTGATTCGAATGCATAATAATCCATAAATCGTTCATAAATTATTATTTCTGGTTTTCAAATGATTCTGTAAATACTAGGTCTTTTAGGAACTATGGTATTAATATTTAGATTTTTGTTCTATCTTTTAAGGATATTTATAAACAGTTTTTTAAATATCTGCGTCTGAAATTCTCGAATCCGTAGATATTTGAATACTTTACAGTACGGTTACTATTATATTTCACACAAGATTTCGATCTTATTCATTTTTAACCAGGAATTTCCCTCATTTACAAAAAACATAGTCAGAAGTTAATTTAAACTAATAATTTGATCGGTTATATTCAGAATGGCCGCAAGAATTTACTGTATTTTGGTCTTATTTAGTTTCGAATTTATAATTAAAAATAACTTTTACAATAAGAATAATTTTTTATCTTATTATAATATAAATCCTGTTCTAATATTATTACCCAACTTCAAAAATTAAAATTCATCACAATCTTTTATTTCACATAATATAAGTATATTTTTAAAGAAAGAATATTGCGTAAAGAAAAATGCACATACAAAGTAGTATTTATTAATATCTAAGCATTCTTTAGAATTTTATTAATGGATCGCATAATAAAACAGAGCACGCAAAGCGCGCATAAATTTAAAATGACGTAAGAAAATTTATAATGCAAGCAGTAATTAAAATTTAAAAATAAAACACACTCAAAAACCTCTTTTTACATTTTATCGTATAATCTTCAAAATTAAAATAATTTTTTAACAATTAATTTCAAAACGACAGCTCCGCCTCACATCCTCTCAATCTCTATCGATTCCCATCAAAATACCACCCTCCCCCAGCCAACAAAGACACACCCCCGCATCCTCCTCGCACCTCAAGACACACACCAGGAAGTGCCCGTCGAACGTCGCAGGTGTCTGATCAACAAAAAAAAAAGACAAATAAAAACTCTCCTCGAGAAAACACGAAAAACCAAAGGTATACCTCACGTACTCGCTTCCGTGCACCTGCCTCCATATACACACTGCACGCACGCTCGAATCAAGAGAAATTAAACATCGGCCAGCGCCTTGGCGTTTTGACGCGCGCGCGACCCCAGCGCGTATGTATATATACATATACGTATATACTTTCTCTCCGGTTTGTTTTAAAAGCTCTCCTGCCTCACGCACTTTGACGGATATATACCTGCGCGCACGCACACAGACATGCGTATGGGTGTATACGTCAATGAACCGAGGAGGATGGACTCGCTCTTTCTCTCGAGGGTTATATACGTGTACTGCTGGTGTCGACGAACTTTGTAGTGCCGCTGCGTACGGTTCTTTTTTCATTTACGGAGGTTCACGCTTTTTTTCTGAGGTGGATGGATGTAGGAGAGGCCGAGGAATTGGGAAGATTTTCTGATTCTGGGGAGGATGCTTTTTTTCTGGGAGTTGAGTTTGGGATGTGCGGTGGGGGTTTTGATTTGTTTTGTGAGGTATTTAATTGGGTGGCTTTTCGAGGAAAGGATTTAAGGAAGTTGGTACGGGAAGATGTGATGGAGTAAATGTTGAGTTTGATTCGGAATGGAGTTAAAAGGATGGTTTATTTAAGAATTTCAGGGATTCGGATCACGGATTCAGCTGAAACTTTGAGATAAGTTTTTAGATGTAAAAATATGTAGAAATCTGGAATATTAGTTTCTATGAGTTCAGTAAACTCATGTTATACACATTTTGAGGTTTAGTTTTAGATAACTATACAGCTATTTAAAAGTAAGTAATTTAGTCTAGAGAACTGTACATAAATTTGTTATTATATTGTTTATATATTGTTATCTTCAGAATACTTTTGTTAAACATATAAATAAGATTATTTTATATTACCCGTAGAAGATACGTTATAGAACTGTCTACATTTACAAAAAATAGTATATAAAATGCTGTTAAATATATTATATAAATGTGTTAAACAAGTGAGCTTCAAGAAATTATTTCTTTTTTTCTAGCCAACGCATTTGTCGCATTTGCGCCACGTATACGCCACGTATACGCCACGTTGTACGCATTTCTCCTAGTTTCACTGATAAAAATAACATCGAAGAGGAAATATGTTTTCCCATTCAAATAGGAAAAATTTAGAAGTTGGAATAGAGAATTCTACTTGGCTTCATTGAAAAAATAAAAAAATAAAAAAGAAGACCATATAATCGATTAAGTAACTTCTTTTTATTCTTTCAATGTGCTGATATTTTTCTTATAAAAAAAATGTCCACGACAAATGTCTCTACGCAATAGTTTCACCACTTTTAATCTACGCTGTCGGCAAAATAAAATCAGAGGAAACAAAATCCATCATCCACAACACCTAACCGAAACCTAATCCACCCCAAAAACATCATCCACCCAAACAGTATCCAATTCTCCGCGATTAAAAATTTCAATCTCCATCCTCCCAGCCAGCCCAGCAGTCCAGCCCCACCCACCCCAAAATCAGACAATCCACATAACTCCAACTCAACAATCTCTCCTCGCGTGCAGATCGGAAAACTCGCAAGTTGGATATACATTCTCTAGTACACGGCTCGTCTGCCAGGAAGAGCTGGCAACCCTCCTGACACAAAAGTCGAGCGAGAATCTCGCGGGTATAACATATATATGTAGGGGATTGTTCAACTGCGCCCGTATAATCGAGGGGTTGTTGGTCGATGCGCGAGGCGCAGTTGCCCATGGCAACCCATAGACAGAAGAGCTCGGGGAACGCGCGCGCAAGTTTTCCGAGAGGGTAGGCATCATGCACAGTTCTGACTCTGGGCCATTAATGCTTTTGCCGAGTTTCGCTGGCTGGATGAAGAGAATGGATGAGTTTCTTTGCGGATGAGCGTGGAGGAGTTTGATGGAATGCTGGGCGTTGGTGGTTTTTTTTTTCTTGGGATTGTCAGAGGGATGGTATTGTTTTGAGGAGGAGATGGTTTTGACTTTGATGAATTTAAATTTTGCAGGCTGAAAGGAAGTTTTGATGGAATTTTTGGATATTAGAAAGTTACTGGATTGTACAATAGTTTCAATCCTCGACTGTATGCAATATTATATAACGCCAAAAAATTTTTAG
Source organism: Eupelmus urozonus (assembly GCA_900480035.1). Taxonomy (NCBI): domain Eukaryota; kingdom Metazoa; phylum Arthropoda; class Insecta; order Hymenoptera; family Eupelmidae; genus Eupelmus; species Eupelmus urozonus. The sequence continues at coordinate 21,424 of UELX01000181.1, read as the reverse complement.
TTAAAGAAAATACTTTTTTTAGACTGTATAACTAGTTCACCATCATTAGTCGCAGTAGTAATGTATATAGTAAGCTTCTTTTTAAAAAATGTAAAATACTCTGTAAAAAAGCAGAAAAATCAATGTTTTTTAAAGACGAAAAACAATGAACATAAAGAAGAAATAGTATTTATAATTAAGTATCACTGTAACAATATTTTCTTTACATACATTGTTCTAATATCCTCATTAAATTTTTATTTTTGATACTTCTTGAAGTAATTTTGAAAGAGAAAATAAATGATCACGTGACGCAATGATTAATGAACAAAAGGAATAAAAGAATTTTCATTAATTCAGCAACGATGGAGAAAAATGAACGTAATTTTTTAATTAAAAATAAGAAAGTTTTTAATTAAGAGTTCAAAAGAATTAAAAAATTAAAGTTTTACAAATTCTTTAAATATTTAGTTACAATGAATCTTAAAAAAGCCAGTTACTTTATAACTTGAAAATTGGCCGACTCCGCAAGATCACCGCATCTCGAAAATTTCAAAAATTCCTGTAGGCTATCAAATTTCGCCGGTTACTCAATAAACCAAGTTCGCAAGTCGATCAAAACTTCCTTAAAATTCTTAAAATTCTTCAGAATTCCCGTAATCCTATATAAAAGTTGAAGCACTTTGACGATACTTTTCTTTTGGAGAAGCCTCTCTAGTCTAGAGAATATTCAGTTCGAATACTGCTCATAGTTTCATGTATAATGTGCAGACGCCTATACAATCAGTTTCGGAAAATTTAATTATTAGTTCCATTGTTGAAAGTTTGCGGTGAACTATCTTACGAGGCAGCCTCGTAATATAAGCTGTTAATGAAATTGCACATTAAGGTAGCTTCGAAAGTTAATAATTCTCTATAAATCTAGATTTTAAGTTGTTTACCAGTGAAATAATTTCAAGATTGTTTTTCTGGAAAGTAACACTTGTATTAAAGAAATTCATGCCGAGGTACTATAATTTTAAGCTTTATGATTACTGTACCCAAAGTACAAAGATAATAAAAATTCAAAGACATTATCATTAGCTACGTTTCTTATTAAGGCAATGTTCCGTAGGCGTCAAAAGTACTTGCATACAGAAAATTGAGAGGTGAAGAGTTAAAAAAAAAACCAAGAAAGATTTAATGAAAAATAAAGTTCGTGAGTGGGAGGCCATAAAGAGCAAAGTGTGCATTATTATAAGTTACGCTACCGAGAGAACAAATGTTGCAATCACTTTTGCGTGGGCTCCAAGGCATTTTATCTGTCAATCATACCAAGGCGCTTATTGTAACGATTTTAATAACTCTCGAGTCGAGACAAACATCTCTAGGTTAAAGCAAAAAGCTATATGTACTCTTGCACTAAAAATTTAACTTATATTAATCGTCTCCTCGGAAAACTGAAGATCTTCGCTCGGTTGTTACGATTTTCCATGGGCTGTTTTTGCCGATGCACGTTTGGCTTCCACACACAAAAGTGAAGTTTTATTGCCGCGAATACTTCTCTATTTCTTAACATAAATCCCCGGGCTATTACAGTCGCCGCGACGTAAAAGTCACCAGACGACTATAAAAATTTCGCGCTGAAACTTGGACGCTTTGTTTTTTACAGCTGCTGATTTCGCCGCGTCACGCTGAATTCACTGTATTATTGTAAAATAATGCCATTCAATGGCAAAAATTTATGGCGCGGAAATATTCCGGCCGAGCGGTACTATGCGATTTTGCGTTCGGTAATTCGAGTGGGGAAGTGCAAGTTCTTCTTAAACTTTAGCCTTGAATTGAAGTTTTTGCATTCGTAGGCTTAAATTACCGTTTGTCTCGATTGTTGAAAATATGGAATGCTCGGTGCACAAGGAGGCCAAGTCCGTTTTGAAAAATGACAATTTTTGAACAATGAAACATTTGTATTTCTGGTAATCAAGGTATCTGCTCCTGGAATTTTCTGTATAATCCAACGTAAAATTAAATTTTTACTTTCCAATTATCTTAAAAAATCTTCTACAAATCCATGCTATATCGACCTCTCAATCAATTTATCTTAAAACACATTTCCACCCCTTAAAATCCTTCCAACCCAGCACCTCGCAACACACTTCCACGTCCACTTTCACGCGAAATTTTTCCCATTTGCCTTTTCCCCGCATACACAAACTCCGCGCTCGCGCTGCGTGAGATCATCGACCTCGAGCTCGCACCGGCACGTGCGCGCCCTTTTTTTTTTTGCTCCTTGCCGCATATATATGTACCTATATATATGTACATAGTTGCATGCGCGCACTCTCGCGCGTTATAGATTCGACGAGCCATTAGAGTCCCTCGTACATGCGAACGCACCTATTCTCTCCCTTTTTCCGCTGGTAGGCTTTTCTTTTCCTTCCCTTGGTCCGCCCTTTTTCTTTTTTCCCCGTCTCTCTCTTTCTTTCTCTCTTTTATAAGATCGTGAAGAGCTGCGCGCGTTTTCCCCCTGCGCGCGCTTGGTAACCCCAGGAGCGTCTTGAGCTCGTACAGTAAGCAGCAAAAATTGGAGAGGATGGATGGCGCAGGGGATGATTAATGATCGCTTGTTATTGCCGATGCTGGCTCGCTCTGGTTTTTCCTTTTTTTTCATTTGATGGGAGCGTGGGTGGTGGTTTTTCAAAATTAAAGCCGAGGAGTGGAAAGATAAAAGTTGATATTTTTTTTCTTTTAGGGAATGTGTTTAGTTTGATTTGAACGTAAAGCATGAGTGCACGCTGTAATAATTTTGTTGAATCTTGATTAGTGGAGAGCGATACACTATCCTCGAACGAAAGCTGCAGATAATACGCACGTCTAGCTCTCGCTGCATAAACAGGCAGTCTAATCGAATCAGTAAAGAAAAAACCGAAGAAAACCAGTAGTTTCACGTCTGAAAAACTACTCGACTCCATTAACCAGACCTGTTTTATAGGTAAATGCCCGCGATAATCAGGTACAATTCCAGCGGGTGCTCAATCAACACCACTCCATAGCAAACCAGTCGATCGAGTACTTAGTTTAATCTGTTAACACAGCTCAATCGACTATATCCATACCTCGCGAGTTCCTCTACGTATACTTACGTTCATCGACATCTCGATGTAGCTCATCGATTTTAGAATTATTAGCAGCAGCTTTCGAGCCTGACTGTATATATATGCCTACAAAACCAGCCCCTCACGTTGTCTTGGTATATATACCCTCACGACAAAGGAATATCGCCCTGCTCTCGGGGCTTTCTTCTCTCTTGCGCGTCTGCCCCAAGAGGAATTGCTACCCTCGTTAGGCCGAGTGCGCGAGCTGCAGCTCGAGTTGTTCCTTAGGTCGCGATATGCCAGGAAACGAGAGAGCACCTGGTTTGAATTATGTAGGCCGGGATATGGAGAGACAAAGAAAAGCGCGAGAAGGCCGAGAGGGGATATATAGGAGGAAAGCTGGGTGTTGGGTTCGTTGGCAACGTTGGTTTGTGAGCGTTGGGAAAGTCGATGGAGAATCGAAGATTTTTAAGGTGGTGCGAAACCGTTTTTCTGTGGCCTGTATTTAATTTTTGATTTCCGAAAAATATCTTCATTCCAAGTTGTTGTTTTGATATCGAATAATGATGCGACATCGTTGTTAAATGACAAAAACGTGTTTCAAGTGGAATGCGGCGCTGGGTGATTTTATCAATGAATTTTTAATCAGACTTTTAACGTTAGGTGATATAACAACTGATTCATTAAAAAATGTCTTTTATAATATTTATTATAAACAAAAATTTGTCTAATCGTATAGTACTCTCTAAAAGTTAAGGAGTAAATCCATGCCCGAATTTACTCCTTAGCGAAATTTACTCCTCATAATAAGTAAATTTTGTGAAATCAAAAATTTTACTCCTTATAAGGAGTAAATATTAGAAAATTAAGAAATTAACTCCTTATAAAGAGTAAAAACAATTGAAATTTTACTCTTTATGAGAAGTAATTTTCTTAATTTTATAAAATTTACTCCTTGTGAGGAGTAAATTTTAATATTTAATACTATTAAGGAGTAAATTCGGGCATGATTTACTCTTTAACTTTTAGAGAGTATCATTCAGCAACTCACCTGGAAAAACTTATTAGATCCAATCGCCGCCCCATAAACTCAAAGAATTGGAACCTAACCTCAAAAATAGAAGCATCATGCAGTCTCAACAGACCTCACAAATAGCACAACTCTATTCTTTATCTCGACACACGCGCACGCACGAATAGACACAAAGCTCGACTATTCCGTTTTGTTCGCGCACATGCTCGCCTTTTTTTTCTTTATTCCCGATGTGTATATACTTTGTGCGTCTTGGCCCGTTTAGCGTGCGGCGCGCACGTGCGAGCTGCTTCTGCTGCTGGAGAAATCGATTCCCTCTTACATATATACAAGGGCGGTGAGCTCGCCTGTTATATGTACGAGAAAATCGAGGGTTCCCCGCTTTTTTCTGGATATATCGAGACTCGGAGATTTTCCAGGAGTTTCTTTTGTTGAATAAGAGCAGAAGATTTTTAGTGCGGTTGTATGGGATTCGAATTGAGCGGTTTTATTGGCGATGAAATGTGGCGGGGACTTGAATTATTGGTTTTTCGGAATTTTTGTAGTTGACGGGTAGTCGTTTCAAAGCTATGAAATAGGAATGAATTCTCAAAAAGCGATTTTAGCGGACCTTGGATCTTGTAAGGAGTGTCTCAAATTTAGGTCGAATCGGTTTAAATTTCGGATTATATTTTCAAACATATTAAAAAATAAGACAGTCGAGTATAAAACTCTATTTTAATTAAAAGCTATTTTCAAAAGATTTTTTTAAAATAACAATAACAACATAAAACCTATATTTTTTAGAAAGTTAAGCATTAATACAGATGCTATTTCCATCTTTTGGTTCGTATGTTTCAACGAATCTGTTTTAGCAGAATGACCGTTGATCCACAAAAATATATTTTTTTCTAAACGATCGATTTCCTGATTATAGGCTAAAATACTAAAAACGACGAATTTCATATCAAAACCGTTCAAACCTACTGGCATATAACGTACGAAATACAAATTACAAAAAGATCTTCTAATTGAATTTCCTTCGAATTATCCAACATCAAATGCACCTGCCTTAGGCAAAGAAAACCACATTGATTATTTACATTTGATTTTCTAAAATCAACAGCCACACCACGGAAGCGTCAATCGATCACGAAAGCCGAAAATTTCACGTCCAACACATTTTCCGTTTCACGAAAATGAAATTTCAATAAGCTCCATATACGACAAAGCAGCGAGCACAAAAGCGTCCCTCTCGACGGTATAAACGTTTCGGCCTCACGAAAACGTCGGACTCTTTAGCGTGACGCATCGCTTTTCCCGTGGAGTATAACCTAATAAGTCACCCCCCTCCCCCCTAGAGAAGCACGACAGCAGCCAAACGCTCTCGTCAGTTTCTTTGAGGCCTAGGACGCAATATTAGGGGAACAAAGGCTGCAAGACTGGCGTGCGCACGTCAAGAAGCGAGGAATTTGAAAAAACAAGTGTAAGGGGAATCGGGCCTTGCATAAACATAATTTTTTCATTTTTCATGCAGGGGAAAATGTCTTTTTGAAGTATGGGAAAATATTATGGGGGAGTTTGATGATTTATAAGTCAATAATTTTTCAGTGAACTTTTGAAATTATAAATTATTTTAAAAATGTGTATAAACAATATAGTTGATGTAAAACATTGTTTGTATGATAACAAACGTTTAATATTATGAAAATTAATGTATATTTGTTTTAAATAATTTATGTAAAGGTCAATAAATTGTTTATTCCTTTCATTCCGGCAAGAATAAAATTATTACTGAAATATTGACAAATCATTAAACTTTCCTTTGATTGATAAATTGATACTACGTAACGTCTGCACACGATATGAATATATATTTGTTTATACGATCAGAAATGTTTCAATACACCGATTTACATATTGACAATAAGCAATCTATAAACAATAAATATATCATCGACAAAGTATTTACTTATGCAAATAACTAAACCTTTTTACGTCGTAATTTGTTAAAAGGCATATTCAATGCGATTTGTAGCTCGAGGTACAGCTAATTTGCATGAATAAATTGCAATAATTGAAAAATCTTCTCGAGGCAATTTCGTTCGAGTATTAAAGTCTCGTTTATATGTACAGCAAATAGTTTGCGCATCGCAAGCCACGACTGACTGGCCGATTTATGATATTAAAATATGAATGAATTGTGAAGAGGCTTTCGCAATGCATAAATTAAACCGTATCGTCCTTACAGAAGCATCGATAAAACAAAGAATATATCTTTTATTAGAAAGAATATAAATATAAACGTTCGAATCGTGATAAGCTTAAAAAAACACACTATAAAAACAACACAGCCCTCTTATCAGTGATTAATTCCTCTCACCTGGAAAACTTCACTCGATACTTAACAGTAATTACAACAAATCCAGCCCGCTAACAAGCCTGCACTCTATAAATCAGAGACAGCTTAATCGCTCAGCCGTCGAACCGAATCCATCCCTTCTAAAATTAATCCACACGGCAGGACAATATCGATTAAACAATAAAGCACGCTGTGACCCCATATCCCGGTTTAAAAATAAAACTGCATAATTCATCCATCCCGCAAACAAAGCTACAATATTATCGCCCTAAAACCATGTTCCCGCTCTTTCTTTAACGGCCCATAACGTGTATACGAGCTTGGCTTTAGTAGGTCACTCTCTTTCTCTGGAATAGACGCGCTCTCTGGCCGCTTGTATATATACATCCGAGCGCGCGCTCGAGCTTTTCTCGGCTGCCCTGAAAGAAGAAGAAGAAGTTCCGAAGCGCCGGCCTGTTTCCGCCCTAGAAAAACGTTCGACGTGGCCTGCAGTGTGCTTTTTTTCTTGTATACTTCGCTGAGGGTTTATTCTTCGGTCGCGCGAGTTTTTGGCTGTCGGATATAGGTCGCCGGCTGTTCCAGTTCTGTCCTTCTTGAGACGGAGTGATGCGGTGTGCTTGCGCCGAGCTTTCGGGGCCGAGTGTGTATATAGCGGGAGGATGGCGAGTGTGTGAGGTGGATCGGTTTCTTGTGGAGGTTTTTTGTTTGTAGGAGGTGGGGGTGGTTGTAGAGTTTGGAGATTTTTATATTGCTGGGAGGGAGTTTTTATTTTTGTTTGTTAGTTGTTTTGAGTGGCAAAAATATGTTGGATTACAATGTTTAGATGATTATTAATTTTAATTGTTTGTTTTATTGTATTCTTGATTTTGAAAATGATAACAATAAGTCTTGGAGTTTCTTATGACAAGATGACATTTGAAAAAATTACAAACCTGACTGTAAAAATCTAAATTATTAAATTTAACTAGAAGTCTAAAAAAATTATAATAGCTGCGTCTTATAAAATTTACCATTCTACCTTATAAATTTTTTTGAAAAGTAAAATAATTTTTTAGATTAATAGAATTTGTTTCAGTTTTAGTGACCGTTGCTGTAATTTTTCCAATGATTCTTTTTTCAGTGTACCGACAATCACAAAAATTCATGATTTTTAAACTGTCGTTAGTTTATTAAAAAGTAAATTCGTAATGGCAATAAATTTCACATTTATTTTTCAGTATTTCAAAAGATCTTCAAAAAACCATTACTCCCCATCAACTTTTCACAAACCAATAAATCCCAACGCATCATCACCAAATACATTTTCCACAAACAACGAAGCTCAAGCTCAGCATAAATCTCCCAGATTTCACTTAAAATTCACCAAAACACTCGAGAAAAATCATGCACAACCCAATCGCTCACTCCGCTCTGTCAGCGTCGACACGGACAATCCACCTCTCCCACAGCCCCGCACCGAAACATACACATTCCATTCGCCGACAACTTTATCTCCTATATTCTATTTCATCGTAAACAACGGAACAGCGCCCCAAAAATCAGCCACACGGACAGCTCCATATAGCGAAGCGTCCGCTCGACCCACATCCCAAGCAGCCGATACGCTATAGGCGCATTTCCACGGCACAATTCAATAGCCGAGCGGACGTTATGCATACCCATCTGCATATACATAAACATCGATCTCGTAAAGAACACACTGGGAAATTCATCATCGGTTGTTCTGTAGAGTCGATTTTATCGGCGATCGGTACTGGGCTTTCCCCATGCGGAAACCGCAAATCAGACGGCGGACAGCTTCACCTGCGCGCCAGTGAAAGAATGTCGGGACGGTGTCTCTCTGTGTATATGCTTTCCCGATTGCATCGCGGCGGGGAAACCGATTTGCCCGACGTCTGGCATGTGACTCGCGCGGTATTCTGGGGAATCGATATTTTCCAGATATTGGAAATGTGGGTGTTGGGTCTGGGTTCGGGTGAGAATTCTTGGGGGTCTGGTGTTTTTAGTTGAATGGAGTTTCGGTTTGGATTATTGTTTTTTGGAAGCGAGCTTTAGTTGTTGATTATATTTGAGAGGATACTGTGAAGGCAAAATTTTTGAGATATTATAACATTAATTTTCATTCAATTTTTAATATGTGTATTAAATTTAATGTAATCCTGCATTAATTAAATACGTATAAAATATTCACCGTTCGCATTAATTTTCTATTATTATTCAAATGTAACAGTGTAGAATTTTAATAGAAATAAGAAAGTTGTTTTATAAAAATCATTAATTACCTTAGAAGTATATACCGAAGGACGTTTTTTTAAATTATAAATTACTTCAATTCTCGAATAAATTACAAATACCGCAAAAGTAATTTCAAAAAGATAAACATTTCAAATCAATAAGATAGTGGTAAACACCTGACGCATCGTCAATAAACAGTGTCTGGGAAAGTTAATTTCCTTTCCAAGATCGCGATCGGCATACTGTCGAGACATCTTTATGGCTATGGAAAATTCGACGAGGAAAATTGATGCGAAATTCATTGGCGGATTAAATCTTTTTGTCGCGCGAGTAGGAGATACATCGTTAGGATCGAGCCTCGGAAATTTGTGACGCTTTTAAACTCGCGCGCCCATTCTTATCTATATGCGCTATTTTTATAAGTTTTTGAGTTTAATACTTTATTAGGTAAAAAGATATCGCTTTGGAGGGAAACATGATTTTACAACACGTATAGGAAAAATTTAATTGCTATAAACTTTTTACATAAAAATTTTATTTTTATTTTTATAAAATTTCTGTTATTTTTATTTATTTTCTTTTTATTACTATTTTTTTTTTTCATATTAAATTTAATGTACATGTAGAGAAAGCAAAATTTCCGATATGAACAATAAAAGAAATGAATATACATTACATTTTATTAAATTTAGTAAAAATACTGAATATTTCTTGTACATTTGCATTAAAATTAAGGTAATAGTGCACTGATATCTTTTTACGATGCACCAATCAAAAATTTTTCTTCCAATACACGTACATTAAACTTAACAAACAATATAACAAGATTATTCTTAATCCTTTTAAAACAAAATACCAAAATCCAGCATTAACAAAACAACCACCAAAAATCCCCAACAAAATACAAAACCTTCCCAAACAACACACCCAGCGCAATCCCCCAATCGCGACAACCGCATTAACCAACCGCTCTCCTCAAAGCTAACTTCTCTCATCGAACTAGGAGCTCGCTCAATTCGCGACAAATCGCACGGCTATACGTGTACACGCAACCGCATTCCCATTCTTTACGTAAACGTCTGCAAGCGAGGGCCTCGCGGAGCGATCGTTAAAGCGCCGATTTTACGCGCGCAGTAACCCGGTCAAGCCGCAGAGTGGCGCGGCATCCGCGCGCGTATATCTGCAAGTGAAATTGGCGCGCGGTCGGCTACGGCATTTTTTGCTAGCAAATTGCTTTTGGCTTTCGTCGATCCTTTTTTTTTTAAACGCGGATTTCTGCTTTTAACTGCGGGTCGTGAACTTGATGGGTGCTTTTTTTGTGTTGGGTGGTTTAGAGGGGAATGATTTTTGAAAGGATGATTGCTTCGTGCTAAATGGAGAATCGTTGGGCTAGAACGTTTATCCATATTCGAATTAGATTAACAGTTCGTTCTTGTGATTCTTCAACGAACACATACACTTTTATAACTATTAATAAAAAAAATCTTTTCTCATCAACCACAACTTCAACCCAGCTGTATATTTCTGCGCATCAATCTTAATAAACGAACCAACCCAAGCCATCATTAATATTAAACCCGCTAGCAGCTCTCCTCCCCGCAAAAGAAAAAACATCGCAATCAGTTAAGCATCGCAAGCGTCCCTCTCTCGCAATTTGTCCGAAAAAATCCAGTTCTCGACGAGCAGCGGTACAGCCACACACACTGCAGCCGGTCTGAATTATCACCTCGACTGCAGCGGTTCTCTCTTGCCTGCGGCTTACACATTCTCTTTCTCTCTCCTCCTCTATCTGTCCCGTACACGCTATGACGTCATCGCCGTAATAAATTTCACTGCTCGTGCATATGTGCATATAAGCGCGGTAGCAGCAGCTGAGAGAGCTACGAAGAAAACCGGTAGTGCAGGGTTACAGCGCGGGGGATGCGGTGCGAGCCTTCAAATTGCCCGATTAACGCGCCGGGATATGGATCGGTTGCGCAAAGTCGGCGACTTGAGGCGATTAGCGAACGGATAGGTGTGTGTGGTGGTTTTGGTTTTGTTGGGCTTTTTGGCTTGGGTTTCGGGATTGTGGTGGTTTGAGTTTGTTGCGAGAGGTTAGAGAGGTGGGGTGGATGTTTTGTAAATTGATGGTTATTGTTAGGCGATTGTGATTTGGATGGGTGAAAGTTGAGGATAGTGGAAGGTTTCGATGTATAAGAAGATTTTGAAAGCTGTATTATCTTGTATGTATTTATGGTTTTTTTTTGTATGAAGGGATCTATTAGTTAAATCACTTTGTCCCCAAAAACAACTTTGTCTTTAGTAAAATGTGGTCATATACTCGAATAATATACTATCCTAATAAAATTTCTAACAAAGGAAGTAGAGAGATAACATTTTATAAAGCTCCTCCGCCGTCAATTTTATCGCCAAAGAATTTTATATATCGCGCACTAAAAATAATCCTTCGTATTTCCCCACTCGATTTTACGTCCAAAAAACTGTCTCTCAAACTCCCGTTCCCCAAAAACTTATCACACCTCCCCCCAAAAAACTGAAAAATTCTCCTAGCAACGATTTCATTACCAAATAAATCTCCCGGCACTCTAAAACCAGCCATAAAACCAAGCATTCTCAAAAAAAGCACCACTCGCAAGCATATTTCTCAAACCCCCTCAGCCATAGCAACAGTTCTCCCAACACCGGTTTTCATCTCGCTAATTGCCCGAAGCTCGCTACAGCTACCCTCTCGCGATAAAAGCCGGCTGGCTATTTTCGCAAGGACTTTCTAATTAGCTCGCGCCCATAAAGCGAGCAAAATTATTGGCCGCGTGTTATACCAGAGCGCGAGAAAATCGGCGCGTGCCAAGCCCGCGTCACTCGCTCCGATCATTAGGGTTATAACACGAGCTCTTGCTGGACACGCACGGAAAATTGCGTAAGCTGCAGTGTAGCGCGGATATGTAGGCTTTTTGGCAGAGCTGCAAGTGGGACGCGATGCTCTGTTTTTGACGTTTTTGCGTGTTAGGGGACGGCCGGGATTGGCGGTTCGTTAATAAAGCGGGTCATACGTTGATCTGGATGGGATGAAAAATTGCTGGGGGAGAGAGGGTTGGTTGGATTTTTCAGTGAGAGGTACAAGGTATCGGTTGGTGTTATGGGTGCTGAATGTAGTTTTAGATAAATATAAATAATGTTAAGGATAATTCGTTACTGTATAAAATAAAAAAAATTATTGAGTTTTTTATTTTTTTAATAAAAAATTAATAGGGTGCTTCAAAAAATATAAATTTCTATGTAAAATAAAATTTGTGAAAAAGGGGTTGAATTTAAATTTTTAAATGAAAGCAGCGACAGGAAGTAAAAAAGTACAGCAATAATATTAAAAGGTTTAAACATTTTTTCAAGCGTGCAAATATCTTCGATTACTGTAAAACGATTCAATTAGTTCAAGTGTAATTTATAGATGAGACTAAAGTACTGAGGAAGTATAATGAGCCTTCGATGTTATTACATTAACTTTGATCATACTGCATAATTTATAGCTTGTAGCAAGTTATTAACTTTCCCTTAATATAGTGCAGCTATTTAACGTCAACATTTATTTCTCACATGAATGAGAATCTCTTTGAAGTTTTATTAAAGTTGTTCCATTGATGAAATCATTGAACATTAATAAAGGTATAAAACTTTATTGAAGATGACTTTACAATGTAAAAAATGGATATAACTACTGAAAATATTAAATTGAAGAATTTAACAAATTTTTAAGTACATCTCTTAAGACAATCATTTACAGACATGTTATAAATATTAATAAATACATAATATATAATTAATGTCTTAAAGAAAAAGTCATTTTACTTTTCTATATCAAGTATAGGAATTTGAAAGTTCATGTTTTAACTTTTAAAATTTGTTTTTAATTTAACTAACCCTAATCTCTGTTTTTATAATTATAGAAGATTTTATTTTATAAAGTTAATATTCTATAAGCAGTTACTAGCTCATAGTTTCCAATTATTTTATTACAGTGGAAAATTTTTAAGCTATAAATAGGTTACACCTTTACTTCATAGATTTTATAAATTAAATTAAAAAAAGTTGACTTTCAAACGCACTTAAATGTTTATTCATTCAATTTTTCCGTATAAATAACATCTATCTTTAAAACCCTCATAAAATTTAATTTTTATTAATTAAAAATTACATTAATAATTTAAAAAAAATATTCGAGCAGCATTTCAACCGTAATTTACAAATCCTTATCTATATTACAAAATCCTCACCAAAACCAACCAACCCATCAACAAATCCATCTCACGTCATCCGTCTCACAATTAATAAAAAAAACTCCGCAAAACTCCATCCTTCCTCCACCTCTCTCGATCCCTCCACACTGCAAATTAAAGCACACATAATCAAGTCAATATGCAAAAGGGCTGAGCATGTTCCCAACAGCTCCCACTTCATCCTCTCTTCTCCCTCACTCTCGCATCTATCAACTGCCTCGATGTAGGCCTCGGCTTTTCCCTCTGTTACCAAGCGCTGCTCTCGGGGCGCGGTGACAGCTGTAGCTTGCGCGGGAGTATTGATCAAACCAGCCTGCCCTCGCCTCTCCTCCACTACCACCGCTGCTGCTGCGTCTTTCTCTCTCTCTCTCTCCTCCTCCTTTGCAAATACGAGCGCTGGCTCCGCTCGAAGAAAGCGAGAAAAGGAGGGTGTGCTGCAATCCTGCACCCCCGGCCCGGAAAAGCACAGAGGGGGCTGCTCTGACCCATTTGGCGGGGCGCCAGCGAAAACGATAATCATTGCGGCGCGAGAGATGCGCTCTGGAGCTTTCGGGAGCTGAGGAGGAGGATGGTGTGATGGGTGAGTTATGGAGGCTGTTTGAGGGGTTGGATTGTGTGGATGGTTTTTTCGGGGTGAGGAGGGATTGATTTTTGGCTTGTGGGTTTTGGAGAGAATTGGGTGGAAGGAATGGGAGGTGGATGGGATTGGAGGCTGGGAGGTGGGGCGAGGGAAGGTGGAGTTGCGGCTGTGTGGAAGTGATTTAATCGACGCTTTGTTGGTTTGTTTGGGAATTGTAGGTATAGGTTTGATTTTTGGGTTTGGATAAACATCGTTTTTTAATGTGAACGCGGCTTCATATTTTGATAAAGTTAAGAATTAATTTTTAGTTGATTAATATACATCGGAATTAATAATTGCACACTGCATTGCAGGTAATATTTATTAATAACTGTTACATCGAAAGTTTCAATTAATTAAATTGATACATTGATTGCTGATTTCGGTGAACGCACGATTTTAGCAAATGGATATTCACGAATAACATAATGCCTTCAAAGTACAAAATTAAGCTCACGTGTAATGACTTTCTGAATTGGCATTATTAAGTATCGCTAATCATTGTGCATTTGACTATTCTTGGCATACCAGGCGCGTGAAATTGTTACATCATTTTTCACAATTGCCAGGCTGACTATAATTTAAAAAAAATTATACATCTAAAATAATTTTCTGCGAATATAATTTCTACTCTCCTTCCTCTGCCTTAGGTAATACATAAGAAGTTGTAAAATATACTAATGAATTAAATAGCACAACTATACAGCCGCAATACTTGTAAGTAGAATAAGTCAGGCACGCTTAGACCAATCCGTAAACGAAAACATCGCGCTAGCCAATTAACCCCAGCCGTACATCTTTCCCAATCTCTCCAACCCATAAAATAAAACCTCTATCCCTTACATTTTATCCCTTTATTACCCACATGCCGATCCCCAGCCTCCAAATATAAACCCAACTCAAACTATCTCCCGATTAAAAATCTTACGTCATCCAATCTCCTTAACAGCCTTAACGTCCGCATCACTTAAACCTCCTCATAAACGCAGTCTCTAAGAAGGCAAAAATACTTCCTACATTCAGCTGCAGCTACCCTTCTTTTCCAAAATCCCCCCTACAGCCGAGCTCTCCTCCGGGAAAATCAATCCTCCGCAGAGACTAGCTAGCCAAGTCCAAAGAAGTTCCGATAATCAATAACGGCCTCCTTACTTTTTCAGAGAGCCGGGCCGCGTTTACAGAAGCTAGACTGCTGCATTTTACATGCGCGCCGCATTAGGGGGTTATTTATACCCACGGAGCTTTCCGTGTTGCGAGCTTTTTGGATGCTGGGGGGGATTAGGAAGGTAGTTGCTCAAGTGGGAGTTGGGATGGGTGTGCTGGGAAGTTTTTATTGCTTTGGTCAAGTATTAGCTTTTAGGAAGTTTGCGGATGTTGCTGGAGTTGGGGGTGGAATGGGTTTTTTTTGGAGGATGGATTACGAGTGAGTGTTATCGAAGTTGTAATTAAATTGTTGAGAGGAATGTGGAAGGGTGGTTTTTGAAGGTTTAAGTTTGGGAAATTAGGGGTGGTTTGGGTTAAGTGGGATTGCAATTCTGGGATGCTTGTAGTTTTGTGGTGTGGGCAGAAATATATGTTATATTGAGTGTATTAGAGTCATCGTATAAAAAGGTAATGAATTTTGAAAGAAGTGTTAGTATTCAAAGTTTATCAATAACATATAAAATTCATGAAACTCCTGAAACCATTTTCATCAGAATTTAATGCAAAAGCGTGGTCGACTAAAACTATTTTAAAAAATTATATATAAAGATTCCCTATTACTAGTTTGATGAATACTTTGACTCCAACATTAAAATATTAGTAGCATTATTCGTTACATAAGGTGAATAAAAAGAATTAAGTTAAAAAAAAGACATGACAAAACAAAACACAAGTTCAAAGTGTGAATATATTAAACATTCAAGTACTTATTCTGAAAAAAACATAAATATTCTTAAGATTTATGATGATGTAAAAATGCCCATGATATATATTATTATGAATCCCTACAACAGTAGATAATGTTATAAGTGCAGTCATCTGAATAAAAAATTAAATCCTTATTCTACAGACAAAAAATATAAAACAATTTTTTTAAAATTAAATTAAATTATTAATTCAAACAATTTAACATCTCAGAAATCGCAAAAAGCATCCCTTAAACAAAAACTCATTCCCACTGAAAAATCCATTTCTCCGTCCACATTTCCTCGTTTCCATCCGGCCTCCACCAAGCAATTGTGCACCAACACAAAAAAAAAAGGACCAAGCAAGCCCAAAGCCAGTACACACAGACAGTTCCGTATAATGCGGAATTACAACTCGGCGTCCGCGCATTTTTTTTCCTTTCTCTCTCTCTCTCTCTTTCTCTGACCGTAGGAATTTTTTAATAAGGTCTCGCGCTTTCCAGCTGCACGCGCAGTCGACTGGCTTATCGCACTTCTCTCTTCCTCGCAGGAAAAGGTTGCAGGCATTTCGTGAAACGAGATCGTCGTTTGCGTTTACGAGCTGAGCTTTTAATGAAACGGCCGCGAGAATTTCGTATTTTTTCTTTTTTTTTTTGGATAGGCTTGTTACACGGAATGCTGAGGCCTTTGTGGGGATTTTGCGTGAGCGAGGAAGTTCAGATGGGCTGTTTATTGAATTTGGTGATAAGCCGGCTGCAAACTTATTGTTGCGTGAGTGGAGGAGGTATAGTTAAGGTGGAGGTGGATGTGAATTTGGCAAGGGGTTTTTGGTTATATCGGTTTGGTAGGTTTAAAGTGAATTAAATTTGTTTTATGGATTTGCATTGAAATAAATTTTAGCTTCCCGTCTCGGTTTATTACTGGAGGAAATTAAACATTCCTTAAGCATAAGAATGTTTTAATAAAGGATTATTGAAGCTACATTCCGAAATTGAACTATGCAAATGATTTTGACGGTAATTTTAAAATTCGAACATAATAAAGTTAAACTGAAACACAAATCGCTCGCAATGTTAATTTTAACATAGTATTTACTTTCTCGCGTCCCAGATAACCCAAGAAACTGACATCGACACGCCATCCGACAAAAGTCACAATAATCAGCGCTTCCGAAACAATCTTACGAAAACCCACCCTCAAAATAACACAAACAAATTCCCCGACCGCACCAGAAAACACATCCTCCCACCCCACGCATCAGCCCGAAATCAATCAAGCATCCAGCCCTCCCCAAAAACCAATCACTGCATCAACAAAGAGAAATAGACCATAACTCCCCCTCGCCTCCCTCCAGCTCCAAAAAAAAAGAAAAATAACGAAATTTCCTCTAGCCTGTATTTACCCTCCCCGCATAGACACATAAGAAAAAGCGCAGGACCGGCTAAAATATTACACAATATTTGAATTGCCCCAGCGGCAGCTATCAAAGGCCGCGGCGCGCTGCCGCATGACGCTTTCATTTCGTTCGAATGCGGAAAGTGGAGCAGAGAGCGAGCTTGCAAGCTCTCTCTCCCTCTCTTTGAGCTTTTGGTAAATGTGTCACACAGGCCGCGCGCCGCCGACGCCGCCGTCGGCTCTAGGGGATCAATACTACGCGCCCCCGTTTCTCCCTCTCCCTTTGGCTCTCTGTCTCTCTCGTTCTCGGCCCCCTTTGTTTGGATGTACGCGTTATGAATTATGAGTGTGCTTGCGGCTTTGTGAGTGTGTAGAATTACGTATGTGTGTGTGAGTGTGAAATGGATAATTTTTCGTTTTTTTCGAAAGGTCGTGGGCGAATTTTTGAAATTACGATTGAAATGATGAGAAGTTGGTTGTATGAAAGCTGCGAACTTTGAAGGGCCGTTTGAAGTGCCGGGCTTTGCCGCGTAAGCGCATCGTTCTTCTTATTGAGAGAGATCTTTGAGCGGGGCTTCTGAATGACGCTGAAATTGTTGCAAAGAGAGTCGCTGATGAAATGCAAGAGGGTATATAGCGGTGAAGTTAAGGATTTTGTGTGTAAGTGCTGGGGGCTGCATTATGAAGACGGATTTTAGCTGAGTGCCTGAAGATTTGAAGTAAATTACGGAAGACGAGCTGTTGGTGTAATTTCGGAGTTGTAATGTTTCTGGAGTGAATAATAGTGCGAGTCATTTATTAAAAATAAATATTCTCAAAACAAATGAAAAATATAAATCGTTGATTAAAAATCATCAAATTTAACACTAGTTTAAAACTTTTTCAAAGCCTCCAAAAATACAATCAACCGCAAGTTTATTAAACCTTCAGACTTCATCACCGCCTATCTACACCTCCGCCCATCGTCCCCTCACCCAAAAACCATCAAACAAAACCCACAACAACCCAAGTTTTTTAATAACCCCACAACCGCAAAGCTACTCCTACACCTCACCAAAAATCCCCCCCAACTCGCGCTTGCGCTCTCTCGGCAGCCGAAAAGTCGGCCACAGCCAGGCGAGGCCAAATCGCTAAATAGTAAATTAACTATGACCTAAAATACCCCGGCCCTTTCTCGTGTACATAGCGCGCTAGCTCGAGAGCGCGCAGTTACCGACGCGCGCTGCAGTCTAGTAGTAGCGTCAGTAGTAGCAGTAGTAGTAGGAGTAGTAGTAGTCGGCTGAATCGGATTATTCTGGCTTGGCACGGATATCGCTGCGCATGCGTTTTACTCCAGTTTCCTCTCGCTCCCTCTGAGGCCGCTGCGCTCTATGGCTGTATGCATAATGCTGGGAGAGATAATGAGAGAAGGAGCGGGGAGATTGAATAAAAGTGTGCGGTGTTGGGATGCGTATACAAATTTGTTTTCTCCTTTTTTTTTGGTTTGGTTATAAGTAATAGGAGCTGCAGTCTGCAGGATGTAAAATCGAGGGGATGGTATTTTGAGAATGAAAATAAATGGCTGCAAATGTCAGAGGATTCCGCGCCGCGAGCTATGCTAGCCTGTAATGTATTGAAATTTATACCGATATGCCGGGTTTGGCCCAGGCTGGGGTATATGTCTGCGCAATTTCAAGAGGATTGTCCTACCTTATGCGCAGTGATAACGTAAAGTCCAATTTCGCGGGGCTATAATGTAGAAATGAATATATGGAAGTTTGAAAAGTAAAAATTTCAACCGCTAACCTATATTAAAAGGCTGAATCTAGATTTGAACGCATTCGTTCCAACTTATTACAACATCCATATAAAAAAAGACATATCCCAGTCGTAAAGTTCATTCAAGACAGTTGAAAAAGCTGTCCGGCCCTGGAAAAAAGCTCGGCCAATTAAAACGATGAGACCCGTGAGTATATAAGCCAGAGAAAGACAAACGCGCCTGGAGCGGTAAAAGCTCGCAGGTTAGCTATAGGCAAAAATTGCAGTGCCGATTGTCGCGGGGTTGTTAAGAAACCGGGTTACGCCTCTCCTTATCTATTACCCCGAGCGATGAGCTCTATGGAGCTTTTGTGTTATATATAGAGGCTCTCGTAGCGAGGTCAAGCTTGATTGACAGTCCTGGACTTTCTACGTCTCGGGCCATTGTTGCTTTGAGATGCTGGCTTGGAGGCTTTTCTTGGGTAGGCTGTGTAGGAGAGCTTGGAATGACGGGGCATCAGTGAAGCGTAATTGAATGTAGGCGCGATTGTTTATTTATAGAGATAGTTGAGTATGGTGGAGAATTAGGGATTGTTTAAGTGTTTTAAATTTTGTTATAGAGAGGAGTAACCGGTGTAAAATATTGGAAGCATTTTTCTTTTCTAAATGCGTCGCGATTTTCCATTAAATTGACCTAAACATAGCGTTATAGTAAAGTTCGAACGTTTTACACTCATATATAAGGGCTATTTCTAAGTAGGATAACAAAAATAGAGAATATAATATAGCAGTCAGGTGCAGAAGTTAGTAAGCTGCTGCAGCGTCTGTCGCAGCTAACTGCTCAGAGCAGTCGACAATGTGGCTTTAGAAACTTTCTTTATTTTTCTTACCTTATTTAGAAAATTGATAGCAGTTATTAATGAGTTTTCTCACACGTAGAAAGATTCAAAGTTTACAACAAATTTAAATAAATTTCGGAAAATTTAGCGCTCTGATTGGTTGACCTGAGTCTGTCTTTTATATATGAAGAAATATTTTTGGAGAAATTATTAAACTTTCTTGTAAAAATGACCAACAAGTTTTATATAGCGATAACAGCTCTGAGAAAATTAAAAAAATTACTATATTATTTAGGAATTTTTATGAAATTACTTTTCCTACATTTTTGATAAATTTTTCTCTGCGTTAGCCTAATAAACTATATCATAGCTTGTTTGCAAAATATTTAATTAGGGGTGTCGGAATGCTGTTAAATCAGCTTTAATTTTGTTAACTTATATAAATTTTTATAAATTCTAAATAATGTATAATCAGGCACTA
Source organism: Eupelmus urozonus (assembly GCA_900480035.1). Taxonomy (NCBI): domain Eukaryota; kingdom Metazoa; phylum Arthropoda; class Insecta; order Hymenoptera; family Eupelmidae; genus Eupelmus; species Eupelmus urozonus. The sequence goes on along the minus strand of UELX01000181.1, from coordinate 1,534 downwards.
ACTTTACAGGATTTTTTACAGAATATACAGTATTTTTACAATTGAAACAGACAATTAAAATTGTCATAATTTTTCTTTACGCTATACAGTAATTTTGTCGAGCTATTACGTATTTATTAATAATATATACTCTCGGATCTTTTCAAATACTTCTTTCTACTTCAACTTTTGTAATTATTAAGCGAAAATGGAATACTGAACATAAACGGTGTCTTATAAAATTCATGTCCTTTATAACAATGTATTGCATTGACTTTCATGTAGTTCAAGGCGCGCACTTATTGTTCCTTTTTTAAGAAGTTAACTCAATTTCAAACTCGCTCGAGCATTAGGCTGAATGGGGCGTTTGCATTTTTGCTTTTAAGTGCCCCATTGTTGTTAAATAAACAAACGATTCTATTGTGTACGCTTTTTAGTTTTAATGATCTACTATTCGTTAGCAAAGCTATGAAACGTAATAAAATATTTTTAAGCAGGAGGCTTACCTTATAATTATTCAAATGTAAACTAAACCATTGTCATAATCTTTTTATATTACTAAATTGGCGATTCATGTTCTTATAATGTTATTTGAAAAGTAAGTCTTATAGGATTCTTTGTCAAAGGTGTACTACTATTTTAAGAGTTTCAATAGTGTGTAATATAATTCTGTTTAAAAAATGCTTATTATCATAGAATTTTATCCAATTCCATTTAAAATCAGGTAACATAAAATTTAATATATGCTGTTCAGTTTTAAAATAAAATTATATCTTGTACACTTTTTAAATACTGCATATACTATTGAAAAGGAATTATATTCAAAGCAATTTTGAAAAATAATCATACAAGCTTCTTCTTTCAAATATAGTATTAAAAGTATTATATGAATATAAGCTACTGGAATATGCACTAAGCCATTCAATTTGAATTCACAATCTGATAAAAAAATGTATACAAGACATTTCAATTAACATTTCTCTATAAAAGAAAAAAGAGAAAAATCGCACACTCGCCTCATTTTGTTAACAAAACCATCAAATTCTAAGACCGTGGGTCCAATTTAATTTTTACCAAATTAGTATATATTCACGTTCATTCATTAGAATATTTTGTTTCTCTTCACTTTTGGCCAAGCTCGCGCCGAGCAAGTAATTAAATTTTTTAATTACACTTTTCTTCCTGACCTATTTGAGGCCCTGCTGCGTCGAAATGAGGTCGGTCTTGTAGCTCCGAATCTCGAGTTAAATTGAGAGATGTCACAGCAGACGGCAAGGGTTAAATTTGAATTACGAGAATATTAGAGGCATTTTGAGTTGCTGTTTTGAATGCCAGGGTTTACGTTTATTTAAGAAGCTTATATTACGTTTAACAAGTCTTTATGAAAATTTTACGATTTTCGTCTGTCTAATGAAAATTTCAAACGAGTAAGTTATTATGCAGTGATTATTTATCTTGGCTAAGTAGGCGAAATGTTCACTTACTAGGAGAGGGTCAGGGTTCCGGATCACGGATTTTGCTCAAACTTTGGGATATGATTTTAGATGTTAAAATA